>SKCR01034251.1:0-204740 GCA_019454045.1 Zanthoxylum bungeanum | reverse complement strand
CCATTCAAGACGTTCAATATATATTCTTTTAGAAACACGCAACTAAGTCATGACAATTCATTAACTAAGTTACGGAGTAAATAAAACAATCTAAAGCAATTTTTAATTCATTAAACTACATACATCCAATGTATTAGTCTAATAAATCTTGTGGTCCAATGACGATCATTGGTTAAATGAGATTTAATCACATCCTGAATACAATATTCATTAAATGGATAAGAATATATGGTGTGAACGCGTATCAGACCATCCTTTACCATAAGGAATAAACATCTAATGCTTATGTGATAAAAACTCATAAAGCACGGTTCTAAGTTATTTAGTTAACCGAATATTTTCTTAATATTTATCTTTTCATTAATGACACTACTAGTCATATTAAAATATGTAACAATTATTTATATAGAGCAAATAACTATCCAATAGTCACAAGTTCTGATATCAAATATCAAAAAAATCATTAAATATTATTTTAAATAACTAAACGGGAAATCTGGTATCCAATACCTACAGTTGTCGTATTGTGAGAATCGATATTCTCTATACACAACTATACATATCTCATTTCTTTAGCTTTATAATTTACCTTCAATTATTCACAACAATTGAAAATGATTGATTAGCAAACTGTGTTAGACACGTGACTTCTAAAAGTCACTAAAGCCAAGAAACGTCATTATAAGCTAAACAAATACTAATGGGGTTTTCCTAATGCCAGTCAAGAATTTCGAGACATGAACTAATTCAAGTCAATTCTTATTGTATAATAAACTATTCTTACTAGACTATTATGTCCTAACAGATATCTATTTAGATTACTAAATGTGACTTAGTGACTTAACCATCTTGATTTTTCAAGAAAATCAGAACAACAGTTCCTGATGGTTTGAACTAATCTAACAATATCTAAGTCTACTGTCATTCTAGAACCTATTCAAGAAAAAAAAATGTAACCATAAGTAAATTCAGAAAACATATTCAAGCAATATGCTATGTAGTGGATCAGAAGTATAAATCTATAAAAAATATAGAATAAAGGAAAGAAAAATCAGAAAATCCCATAAAATTACACACTGCTTTAGTTATGGATTTTTAACCCAACAGTGTCTCCCACTTCTTTACGTAATACCGTAATCCCCAATGGAGAACGGGAATTCAATAATTAAATCGAATTCCATAGTGAGAGTAGGATCCCATGAATATATTTTGACTCACAACTTTGGCACGATCTCGCCTACGTATATTCATTAGGTAGATAACTCATTGTCAATCACTCACCAGTGACTCCTAATTTTGGTCCTGACCATTTCTCGTTATGACAGCTTTGGCACATTCACAAGGAGGCATATCAAGGCTTCACTTGGCAATGACAAACTCAAGCTACCGATGTAGTCCTGACTGGTTTGGCACATTCAGGATTTCCACTTTCACTTGAATTTGTCTAGTAACATTATACAACCGGCATGGATAAAATTCTATCAACTACACCATCACTGCTTTGGCACGATCTCGGATGCAGCCATAGAAAGTTACCCATAAACCGTATTGACAAAACGGACCAAGAAACATGCATCCAATACACGTTGCTTTACAGCCTTATTTTAAGCGGGGATATTCCTCAAGGAAACATTGCTCCACATCAAATGTAGAATTTTAATCTAAATCATTTTCTAAAAAAATCAATTTTACCTTAGAAAACATAACTCAATTTAAACCATTAAATTTCCGTTACATTTCTGTTACCGTGGAACCGAAAAGTCAAGAAACATATAGATTACATGCATGTGCGAACATTAAAATTGGATTACATATCATATATCAAGCATGACTAATATAATGGATGAAGCATCAAACCTGCTTTGATACCATTTTTGTTGGGGTTTTGGGCGAATGGCGCGGCGGAAGCGCGGTTCAGGCGAAATCGTAATTTTAAAAAATTTTAAATTACCGAATGAATTATTCAATATCCAATATGAATAATTCATTAATATTTCACCTAAACATATTTATTCGATATCAAATAACGACATAAATAACTAAGAAACGTCGTAAAACGTTTTACGAAAATGTTTTTCCGTAAAATGACACAAAACGCGTTTTTGACCGAACCAACCACCCAACACTTATAGGGACTGCCCAGGTCAGCCCCAATAGTGTTAGGAAAGTTCATGGGCTGCCCGAACAGTGACAAATTCACTATTTGGACAGTCGTCACCCGGTTGGCTCAAAATTCACTCGATAAGGCCGTTTTCGCTTATTTCAACTCCGAAATAATTTCTGGCAATTGTTCCAACACCCAAAACACATCTAATACATTTATATGACATCAAATTCATCAACATAAACCCAGATTTTCCAGAACTGATCCAAAAACCAAAAATGCCAATTTTTCATGCTTTAAATCTAATTTTTCAAGATTAATTCAATTAATCAAAACACCAATCAAAGTCACCACACATGAAGCACTCAAGATCAATTCTAGACATTACAAGAGTGGTCATAACACTCTAGAATGGCAACATATCATCTAATGATAAAATTGGACAATAATTACAATAATATCATCCAAATCTACTTCACATATGCTCAAATCCTTCCATTTATCTTCCAAATCCAAAACACCCAAACTCAAAAGAAAAGAAGAAACCATAGAGTCTATCTAGAAGATCAAGAACAAGAATCATACTTTCAAGCTTAGGGATATTGAATATTACCTCTAATTCTCCAATTTCCTAAAGTTTTTTTTTTATTTATTTTCATCATTTTCTTTGTTGAATCATCAAAATAATTTTGAGAGTGTTTTTTGGGCACATGTTTCTACCATGTAGGAAGATAAAGAGAGAAAATAAAATTTTCCAAAATAAAAAGGATGATGACTGACTAAGGAGGGCCATTTTTGTCATTTATAAAAAATTAATCCAATTAAAAATATTAAACTTTATATTAACCAATCATACTTGCACACATTAAGTTTAATTTAATTATGCCATGTGTTCCAATAATAATTAAACATATTTCATAACATTTATGAAATATGAATATTATTTAATTATTCAATTATTTAACAATTAAATATCTAAATAATTAATTAATATAATTATTATTATATATGTATTTTTATTTACATTAAATAACAAATACATATATTTATGGCATGAGCATCAGTCCACACCCAATGAACAGTCGGAGGTCTGATCATGAATAGATCGGTGACGTGACTACCATCAAAGTGTGAAGGATAACTCATATATCCCACTGTGGTATCTCAAGTCGAAGGACCACTATGCTCGCTCAACTCGAGAAGATTCCTATTGACGTTGGTGTACCATCTATTAGGAAATCTTCAGTTAGTCGTTCAGTGTTTATCAAATAAACACCTACATGTTTATACGAGTCTCCCGAGACTCATGGCTCATTGGGATAAACCATCGGACCAAGTCACGATATATGACATGTATTGGTCTTAGCAGATTTTACTAACCGACCCGTGTTAGAAAATCTTGACCAGAAACGTTATTTAATGATATACAACTTATAGTTACGCTTCCCAATATCAATTACAAACTACGTTGTAACTGCGCACTACGTTATAAATCCTAGGGTCTTTGTCTAATGTACATGTATCACTAAACCATATTTAGTTTCAATCTAATCGTAATTATATATCTAATTGTAATTAGATCGAATATGTGTATAAAAGACAAGAGGTGCTACCATTAAATAAGTAATATTATGGAAAATGGAATTGCTTGTATTCATGAATCGGACATAAATACGATCTAGATTGGCACTCCGAGTACCGACCCTAACACCATGAACTCCTTCTCAAACTACTTCTTAATTATCTTATGTTTAACCTAACATATCAATCATCTATACCCGTATATATGTATATTCAAAACACGAAAGCACTCATTAAGCTCTCATCACATGAGTTACTTACCTGGCTTCGCGATCACTCCAGGTTCTAATCAAGTCTGCCGAAACAAATAGCGAAAAGCCGTCAGAATCATAACTTACGGAGTTCTCGACTAAACTACGACAAAATCCCGGATCTTTCCGGTATAACCAAATCAAATCCATTTTCAATACTTTCAGTTTCAGTAACCTTAAAACATCATTATAAACTATTCCAAGTGGTCAGTTAACTTAAACTCTCAGTTTACGGATTTTTAGAAAATCTTCCGAAAAAGTTACCGCAAACGCAACGAAAGGATTTTGAACCCTCCGAACCTTCCCGGATTTATCCAATCATGTTCGTAATATCATATATATCTCATAATTATCGCTAAAATCAAAACATATCAATCTACGCGAAAACCCACTTTTACGGGAAACTAGCATATTCTATCGGATCGATCAAACTTATTCTGTTTTCACTCGAATTCTATCAAATGCTCATATTCAATATACTAATACTCAAACAATTCAATTCATATCAATATGCTATTCTACGAAGCTACTGGAAACATTCGAACATTTAACGATAAACTTGAAATTTACGGATTTTTACCGGGAGGTCTTACAGAGATTTTGAGGGCATATACGGACTTCAAATGATACTAAGAACACGCTAGAATCGACAGAATTCTGACCTGAGCTACTGTTCATCATGGGTCACTATTCATCTGAATCTTCCTCCCTCGTTTCACGTGCAATCAAGCACGGATCGGAAAAATTGTCACTACCATCTTGCAGTACTCTCCGAGAGCTTCGATTTGGCGGGTGGCTCGGGCTGTGAAATGAAACGACGAGCCGGGATCGGGATACCCATGTGCGCACACGTTTCTCTCAATATTGTCATTTTCCGGGGACCTGGGGCTGTCGTCGGCCACCAGAAGGTGGAGGGGTGGCCGGCGCATCCCCTAGCTGGTCGCGCCGGCCGGTGGTGATTGGTAGGCCGTCGGCGTGACCAGCAAAGGCAAGGACGAATTTGGGGGTTGGGGGGTGGTTTGGGGACTTTGACAAATTTTGCCATTTTGGCAATTTTTTGGAAACTATGGAGTATATATAGACAATTTAGAAAAATTACATTCTGACCCTTGAAAACTACCATCAAGCCCTTGTCATGGAACTTTCTAGAAAATTCACATTTTGGAAACCCTTCTGCTGCAAATTGTGAAAGATGTTCAACCCGAAAGTTGTTCGTCTCAGAAAAACAAGTCTGATGGATCAAGAATTAGCTTAATCAGAGTTTATTTGAAAGTTTTATAACCGAAACAAGAATGTTTTACTCGTAGAACGATGAAAATAGAAATCGCGTAACCGGTTCTCAGAACCACGCATTTTCAAACGCGGTGAAACTTCACTTAAAAATATTCTCACCTTTTTCCAACACATAAAGTTTAATTTTCGAACACCATCCCTTTCTAAATCCTTATCTTTAATTCGGAAACATTCCAACAGTGTTCCGAAAAACTCGGGATATTACATCCTCCCCTCATTATAAAAATTTCATCCTCGAAATTTCTCCATCCTTATTTCTGATCATTCGAAATCAATCGTACGTACATTACCATCTTGTTCGTATTCGAAATTTGCCTCACTTACACCTTTTCAAAAGTCACGTATTCCATACATCAATACGAGTCATGCTATTTCGAAACAAAACACATCGAACCAAACATTTCATGCCTAAATCAAGCCAAACTTGTCATTTCAATTCACATTCATTCATAAGAACACGCTCAAACCGTTTCAAGCTCATCCATCAACAGAAAAAGAAAGTCGGACACAGATTTTATACAGTCAATCGAATACATCATCTGAAACGAGGAACATAACACATGTCCTTTACACGTAATACAATATCAAAATGGAAACTTAGTACGAATTTCATACTATCTATTTCATCCATAATACAAAACGGAACTCATTCATTTCATATCATGTCATTCTATATCATATATGTAAACGATATCAACATCAAAGTTTACATTCATATATATCCCATCGCACATATAACTTTGTGTGGTTGACCATATAACACATATAACCATCACTATACCCATAAGATCCATGTCTAACTGTAAACTTACATATGTATTCTTATGTCGAATATAACCTTTTATATCAATAGATAAATCCATTGTCAGGACAAGAAATGACAAATAATCATACATACTCTTATGATGTTGATGGTCTGAAATCTGTCAACCTCTGTCATTATTCAAAATAGAAAATGTTAAATGATCTCTTTCAAAAACCATTTCGAAAATACATTTGAAAAACTCTTTTACAGTAAACAAAATCAGTTTCAAAATCTATTATCGTAAATCCATATCGAGCATCCAGAATAACTCACTGGACGAAACATAAACAAGCGCCCAATGCCCGAATCGTGCGCATAGATCGAATGATGAACGAACCGATCCCCTATCGACAGAGGGTCGGGTCGGCCCACTGCAGTTGGGCAAACCCTTATACGAGCATCATGGTTGGTCAAAAACATAAAACATCAAGCACTGTGACGGAAACATATCATATCATATCATATAATATCAAAAATAATGTCGAAATACATCAAATCAAAATGTAATTCTTTTGAAATCAGTTTCCCCCCCCAAAACATAAATATGTGTAAATAAAAAAAATAAATATTTGATGCAAAGTTTTCAAAATACATACCGATCGTCCACTGCTCAGTCGCGTGCATAGACTGAACAGTGTACAGACCATGTCGATAGGGTAGTGGGCCAACCATTTTCTGATGGTCTGGACCCCATAACGAGGGCTTCGGGGGCCAATTTAGAATGAAACATATACGAGCACCACAGAGGGTCAAAAACATGAAATCATCAAGCACCGTGGCGGAAACAGATTTTCGAGCGTCACGGCGGAAACAAGTTTTACAGTTTAAAAACATCAAAATAATTTTCGAGCACCGAGAAGGAAACATATCGAAAAATCTAAAAACATGAAAACGTTAATCAAGCATCGAGGCGGAACATTTTCTTTATCCTTTATAATTAAAATCAAAACCTCTGAAAACTTTATTTCTTTCTTCATTTTTCTTTCTCTTTTCAAAACTTTTATGTTAAAAATCAAAAATCAAGTTTTCAAAACATGATTCAAAATATGAGTTCACAATTCAGACTATCGACATCATAGAATTACTTGTACCCCAAAACACCTGTAATTCACATTACTTACTTATACATATATCTATATAAACCACATACTTTAACTTAGTACACCTATAAACATACATATATTCATAGTAAACAAACATGTACAAACAATCCGAATTATCCCTATCAATCAAAATCATAGTACATCATATCATATAACAAATATCAAATAAAATAACAAACATATGACTTATATGCTCGATACGCAACAGAAAACTTACTCAGACGATCAGAAACCCTGTAGCAGCAGTCACCGAAACCCAAACCTGGCTTTGATACCACAACTGTAACACCCCGCCAGAAGTAGGATGCTACCGGCAGGAGACAAGATTGACCCATCTCATAAGCCTGTAAATTTATCAAAAATTTGGTATGATGTATTCTAAAACTGGATAACCTGGATCGCAGTCCAGCATAAAAGGCAATCCAAGAATACTACAAACAAATAAAAGGACCTCAGGTCCACACAAATCTCATCAGAATCATATCCTAAGGGCTCCACCCACATCATCATCAATCAAAATATTTACTTAATATATATACAAACCATGTGCTCAGCACGACTAACGAAACAATAACCAAAATATTGTAGACTTCTTAAACCTCTATAACTTCTCCCATGACACTTGCGAGGGTGACTGCCGCATGGGTGCTCCGCGTCTCGAGCATAAATTCCAAAGTTATCGTGGTTGACCAATCTGAAAGTCAACCTGCAAAACTAGAAAAATGGTTTGGTGTGAGTTATAAAAAATCAGTAAGTAACCATGCAAGCATTACAAACAAAACGTACAAATTGATTCTATTATCCATTGTACTTTACCCATATCAAATTTTCATATTTACATATTGTCAATATAGTGACTAGAGATTTAAAGCACACGAAACATTGATTCAAAATCCCAAAGTACATCACATAACATCGAAACCATTTCAATGTTGAAACATAAAGTCACATATTAATACTTATCACAATAAATATTTTTGAAATATCATCAAATCGGTAAATCTAACAAACTTTCTTATGTTCACTTGCAAACTATCTGTAATACTAAAACCTCTTTCTTCAATATCAACACAATCTTTTCCTAACCTTCTTTAATCCACGATAACCTTACCATAACTTAACACTTGGGTTTCATATACATTCACACATACCGTAACACACTTCTTTTATATACATGCAAATACAATTTCCGAACCTTAACACCCATACGTACATATCAATACAACTTAGCAAACACGCTCTATAACCTCTGATATTTACATCGGTTTCAAATCATTCATTCATCTCACATAAGCATACATAACCCATATATATTATGAGTTCCATC
This sequence comes from Zanthoxylum bungeanum, assembly GCA_019454045.1. Taxonomy (NCBI): domain Eukaryota; kingdom Viridiplantae; phylum Streptophyta; class Magnoliopsida; order Sapindales; family Rutaceae; genus Zanthoxylum; species Zanthoxylum bungeanum. Next base: position 196,276 of record SKCR01034251.1, on the reverse strand, counting down.
ACACACATACACACACTCAGACATATCTACAGTCATCACGCAACCAACTAAGAAGCACACACAACAATCAATACATCAAAGATCACATCATCAAACCAAATATACAAACTGGCTCACTCACCATATAACATAAACTCATCACATGATTTCTCATACACAAGCACATAAACATATTTGAATACAGTATCTTTTCCAAATAAACATATTTGACCGATACATATCTTAACATCATATGCATATACTAATACATAGTCATATACTTACACATTTTCATATTCATTCACATACACAATTTCATATTGTTACACATTCATACCTTTACGTACATTTATACATACACATAGACATTAAGGTTATCAAACACGTCAATACATACGTACGGACATTAATATCATTAAACCTCTTACTTCGTAACATGATAACAACAAAATTCATACCTGTGATGGTTGTTTCACTTAACTACACATAACCTTGAACTCCTTCTCAAACTACTTTTTAACTATCTTCTGTTTAACGTAACATATCAATCATTTATACACGTATATATGTATATTCAAAACATGAAATCACCCATTAAGCTCTCATCGCATGAGTTACTTACCTGGCTTCGCGAGCACTTCAGGTTCTAATCAAGTCTGCCAAAACAAATAGCGAAAAGCCGTCAGAATCATAACTTACGGAGTTCTCGACTAAACTACGATAAAATCCGGATCTTTTCGATATAACCAAAACAAGTCCATTTTCAATACTTTCAGTTTCAGTAACCTTAAAACATCGTTATAAACTATTCCAAGTGGTCAGTTAACTTAAACTCTCAGTTTACGCGTTTTTTGGAAAATCTTACGAAAAAATTATCGCAAACGCAACGGAAAGATTCCGAACCCTTCGAACCTTCTCGGATTTATCCAATCATGTTCCTAATATCATATATAACTCATAATTATCACTAAAATCAAAACATATCATTCTACGCGAAAACCTACTTTTACAGGAAACTTGCATATTCTATCGGATCAATCAAACTTATTCCGTTTTCACTCGAATTCTATCAAATGCTCATATTCAATATACTAATACTCAAACAATTCAATTCATATCAATATGATATTCTACAAAGCTACTGGAAACATTCAAACATTTAACGATAAACTTGAAATTTATGGATTTTTACCGGGAGGTCTTACCGAGATTTTGAGGGCATATACGGACTCCAAATGATCCCACGAACACGCTGGAATCGACGGTATTCTGATCGGAGCTACTGTTCATCATGGGTCATTATTCATCAGAATATTCCTCCCTCGTTTCATGTACAATCGAGCACGGATTGAAAAATTATCACTACCATCTTGTAGTACTCTATGAGAGCTTCGATTTGGTGGGTGGCTCGGGCCGTGAAATTAAGCGACGAGCCGTGGAGGGGTGCCAGCGCACCCCCTGGCTGGTCGTGCCGGTCGACGGTGGCCGGCAGGCCGCCGACGTCACCAGCAAAGGTATGGACGAATTTGAGGGTTGGGGGGTTGGTTTGGGGACTTTGAGAAATTTTGCCATTTTGGAAATTTTTTTGGAAACTATGGACTATTTATAGACATTTTAGAACAATTATATTCCGACACCTAAAAACTACAATCAGGCCCATATCATGGAACATTCTGGAAAATTCATATTTTGAAAGCCCTTCTGCTACAAATTGTGAAAAATATTCAACGCGAAAGTTGTTCGTCTCGGAAAAATGAGTCTGATGGTTTAAGAATCAGCTCGATCGGAGTTCTTTTGAAAGTTTTATAGCCGAAACAAGAATATGTTACTCGTAGAACGATGAAAACAGAAGTCATGTAACCGGTTATCAGAACCACGCATTTTCAAACGCGATGAAACTTCACTTAAAAATATTCTCACCTATTTTTTCAACACATAAAGTCTAATTTTCGAACACCATCCCTTTTCCAAATACTTATCTTTAATTCAGAAACATTCCAACAATGTTCCGAAAAACTAAGGATATTACATTTAGCATCCTCAAGAAATACTAAAAGAAAATGAAAAAAATTATCTACATTTAATAGTCCAATTTTCGGTGAATGTGCAAATTCCCCTATCACGCAATTGTGAATATTTCTTCCAAAGTGCTCAGCCCGCTTGGTAAAGCAATAAAAACATCAGCATGATCAATCCTATCGAAAAAAATGGAGAAGAATATATTTTTGGTTCGACACCAAATAACCTTAGTGCTATATCTCGTTACCAAACAAAGTAGTGTGGGATATACTCACAAACTAATCTCTAAAGTCTTTATAGATTAAATAATTATCGCACAATAATTTTTTTCTTTTCTTTTTCTTGTTTTTCTTCAACTCTTGAGAGAAACCTTAGATCATCAAAAGGTGGCTAAGGTTGGACAACAACTTTTTGTTTTTCTTGCTATACCAACATCACCTTTGTAAATCAAAGGACACAGCCTGTCATATAGGAGTTTGTAGTACACTGAGGATGCAGATCAATCCATATATGACCATCTAGTAGATTGAAATGAATTTCTTTATTTAGCAGATATTATAATAAACTCATTTCTATCTAGGTCGAGTCCTATATGATCACATCATATAAGGTTCCTTCATTCTCATGTCACCACATAGACGATCCCAGATCAAAGTCGGCATACAATTATAGAATGAACCGCAGCTATAGATAAACCCCAAACAAAGTACCCGCTTTATTTTCTCTATATGGACTATTTTAGTTTACGAAATTCAAACTTAAATCCACTTATGTATGACACTCATACACTAAGTCTGAAGGCACGTGAGTAAACAAGGGTAAACATGATGATTTATAATATGTGATATTTTAAAAACACTTTGATAAATGAATAATGCATCTTTTTATTTGATAATATATAATTGTGTTTACATTAGATGAAACTCTAGGGCATATATCCCAACAATCTCCCAGTTGCACTAGAGCAAATGAGACATGTCACGTAATCATAGACTATCTAGGTGACCTTCAAACACTTTAGCTGATGGATTTATCATCCTCAAATAATAAAGATTCAATAAAAAGTAAATCATATTTACCTGCAGCCTTCCTCTCTTTCAGCTCAGCAAGGTATTTAGGACAGTTCTTTTTCCAACGCCCATCCTTGTTGCAATGGAAACATTTTCCCTTGGTTTGACATCCTTGAAGCTTCTATTGTTCTTCTTCATAGGCTTTGCCTTAGCCTTCCCAGTGCATTTCTTTTTATTCTTTGCACATTTAGAAGATTCGGAAAATATTTGCCTCTCCATTAGGCTTACAAGGATCCACCAGTATGGACTCATAATGGTTGAGCTCATTTAACAATTGAGTCAAAATAAAAGACAACTTGTTTATAACATAATTGCTTTTAAATATAGAAAACTCTTCGGAAGAGTTTCCATGATCATGGTCACCTGGCTCGGCTCATCAATACAAGCTCCATAGGTTTCGATCGTATTGAGGTAGGTCATCATCCTTAAGAAAAGCTCACGGACTAATGTCTTTTCCTTCATCTTAGCGGTCATTGCTGAAACCATGGCCTCATGACGCTGTCGCTCCGAAGGCTTCCCAAACATGCCATGCAATGACTCCATCATCGAAGATGTTGTAGCCATAGGCTCATCTTTGCAGCAAGAATATTGGGCATCCCTACTTGCAAGTAGCAATAGATTTTCTCATTAGTCGTGACCCATTTCTAGTAGGCATCGCGCACAGCTAGATCAGAGTTTCTTGCTGGCTCGGGAGGACACTCCTTTGTCAAGACAAACTTAAGGTCATCACAGATCAGAATGGCGTTCACGTTACTTTTTAATTTTACATAATTTTCTCCCATTAATTTATCGTTAGAGAGAATAGCGATTATTGGTGAAACCATGACTGAAATAAAATAAAGAAAACATGCATTTAAAATCCATTCATCGCATATTAAAAATTATCAAAAAATTAAGGCATAAAACTAAACATGATGCATTAACCATGCATAATGAATTAGAAACCTAAAAGAATTACTATGCCACGAAAATCTATCATCCCATAAATAAGTGCCGCTGTAGTGTAGGTCAAGTATTTACATGATAGATCGAGACAATTTCAATTGATTAATATTTACGGGAATAACTCTGATTCCTATATTAATCAACCACTGTTTGATTTGATCAAGGATTTTTTATTAACATTTAATCATTCTTTGTGAGTGTGACCCGTTTTTTCGGAACCCTTGGACTTAACTAGTGAAGTGTCGCCGTAAGGTAGGTCAGTTCACCAGATACATCTAGAGTCCCTATCCTCTCGGAATCTAAACTTGATATTGACACGAAAATGACACCATCTGTAGGGGACGAAAACAAAATCTTCTTGAGGACCCTTTTGAATCTCACATTTTTGGACTAACAATAGAGATCATGGGATATATTGTCGTATATCCCTCTCCCACTCACTATTTTAATTTTAAGGTTTCTACTTTATAATATGTAATATTTTAATTCACTAGTGTCTATAAATTTATGCGCGACTAAAACATAATTTTCATTTACACTATTGCACTATTAGTGATATTACCAATTTTAACTTTTAAAATTTTAACTCACTAATATCTATTATTCTATACTAATTATTTTACTCAATTAAACTAATTTAATTAAATTACTTTTAGTGACCTAATATATTTTAACTCTTAAAATATTGGAACATTAACTAGTTTAAAATTTAAAATTCTAAAGGGGATAAAATTTTAATTAAACCAATTAATCAATCTAAGCGCGTTATAAATTCCAATGGTATATGGAGTTTTATCCCAAGTGCATACCACATTACCGTCCATTCGGAATCGGCTATGGAATTTATGTCCAGTTTCCATCCTATATACAATGGAATTCATGATGCACTTATTAAGCCTATAATTTTAGAATTTTCAATTTTTAAATCATTACACTAATTAATCTAATTAATTCGTTTTCTATGTATATCATATTCCAATTTAACCCTTTTGAATTACTTAAAATCATATTTTATGTTTTTGAATATTCATGCATCCAAAACATGTTACGACAAGTGAAATTGAAAGAGTAGACACCCTAAGCTATATGAAATGTTATTCAAATATTTCGAATTTAAACATACATATAACTGTTGCGAAATTATCATACCGCAAGTATACAGTGTCAAGTTTTAGTAAAAGAAAATAAAAGAGTGTCGAACCAATAGGGATTGTAATCAAATTCTCACTAAGTACTATAATTGATAACTTTAACTTTATTTAGAAAATAATTTAAAATATTCTAAATTTAAAAACTAAAATCTAAATAAGCAAGATATGAAAACATTAAATTAAGATAAACCAAGATGAGAGAGATTCTAGAGTCTAATTTCACCTAACTATCCCTTATATATTTGTCAAGCCATTCAATATTTATTCAGTTGCATTGTTTATAAGTCAAGAATCCTAAGTTATTCTAACTCCCTCTCCCGAGTGCCGATTGAAAAGATTATCAATTACTGACATCGATATCCCTATAGAAATCTAGTAATCAATAACTCATTACTCTCTGTGATTATGTGTTAACGACTTTAAAGAATTATAGATTCTCCCAAACTCTATAAAATTCCTAGGTTATATTCTCTAGATCCTATTCAAAATCTCATCTCCCAAGCGATAGATTCTAAAATTCATCATCTTAATTTGTGGCCAACAAACTAGAAGCATTAAACATGAAAGAATATAAATAAACTGAATCAAAACTTTATAACAATTAAATTGGTAAATAATACATAGGTTCAAGAATAGGCTACATCATTCTCTAAAATATAATAGAGTTAGTTCATGACTAAAGATAATAACAATGAAAATAGGGTCATGAATCTAATAGAAATCATTACTGTTTAAAGAAAGAAACTAGAAGATTAAACTCGAATCGAATCCATTCATCTTCGGATGTCACCGCATTCGTCTCCTCTTGTCTCTATTCAATATTCCTATTTGGATCTCTCTAAAATATGTGTTTAGAGTATTTGTTGTGTATTTTTCTCCCACTAGGGTTTTGGACGAACTTCTATATTTATAAGGAAGTTTTGAAGTCCTTGTGCGTGTAGAATACTAAAAAAATGATGTTTCTGGGCTTCTGTTGCAGTGTCCCGATGCCAAATCCTCGGGATTTTTGTATGATGATGTTGTCTGGGCATCGCGACGCTACAATGGGCGTCGTGATGCCATGCTAAATTTTTAGGATGTAATTTTTCACATATTCTGCTTTCCCGCGTGCTTCCAATACATCTTTAAGGTCCCAAAACACGTACATTTACTCCAAGATCTATGTTCCAATGGATCCTACCAATAAAACATAAAATAAACTACAAAATACATTAAATGATATGTAATCTAACAAAATAGTAAGCTAAGAATGTAAGAATAAGTAGTTATAAACTGCACGTATCAATAACACAAAAATAAATTTTGCATTGACCGGGCTCTTATTTTTCCTATACTAATCTAATTAGTACATAAAATTCCTAAGGCATCATTTGGTCTTCAAATCTTGCTCCATGGTGGTGTTGACTCCTTTTTCCGCTTTGATACTACAAATTACATAGAATAACTTTTTACATAGGAAACTAAAATAACAACATTTGTAAACTAGACCTTATGCCCTTACATTCCCAAAACCAAAAAAACTATATAAAATAATAGCCGAAATTTTTTTAGATCAATGCAAAGAAAAAAAAAATCATCACATGAATCAACAATAAACATTCATCTCATGCATATTAATTTATGCCTACTCGTCTAAACATTTATATAATTATTTATATCTCATATAAACAAATAAAAACAGTAACTTTAAATGAAAAATATAATGGTTAATAACACTTTTCAACCCCGCTCTGGATGCCAATTGTAGTAACCTGTAACATCCCTCTCTCAGAGATGCTACCGGCAGGGAATAGGCCATCCTATCTCCATGAGCCTCTGACTCTCTAACTCTGATCAACACTACTAATTTTATCTTAAACATGCTTTCATACACGGGGCCATTTCCCAACTTAACAACATGAAATGTACTTCAACATTCATAACTGTATACTCAAATACAATACAATTTACAACCTTGTTATGGACATTTTACTTATTACTCACACACAAACTTAATTATACAAATATCTAATACATGACTCTTCTTGACTTTGACTGAACTCTTTCTCTCTCACTTGACCTGATGGACCAAACACCCTAGTGACTGCCATCAATATCCATAATCTCGAGCTCATCCTCCAGGTAGACTTGTAAAACAAAGAAACTGTGAGTAAGGGGGTTAGATCATTTGAAAGACCTAGTGAGTGGACGGTTTAAAATAAAAACTGAAATACTTTATGAAATCCATTGGTCTAAAACTAAAATCTTTCAAGAAAGCTATCTTTTCTGAAAAGGCTATCTTTTCTGAAAACATATCTCTTTCTGAAAAGTCTTTCTTTCTGTAAAACTCTGATATATTCTGTAAAACTGAGTTCCCTTGAAAAACTTTCATAAAAATTTTCATTTCTGAAAATCATAATTTTTAAAATCTTATTTCAAAAAACCTGTCTCTGTAAATCTTGACATATGAGTGTGTTATGTCTCGCCGTCCCCCCATAAGCCTAAATTGGCAGTCTTGGGCGTTACGTCTCGCCGTCCTCTGAGCCACTAAAATGGAGCCAGATGTGCAGATCAATGCTATCATCTCGACTCTGAATATGGGGTCTAATGGCGTTATGTCTCACCGTCCCCTAGCCTTGAATCTAGGATCTAGAGGCATCTGTCATCCCTAGTCTTGAACTACTAGTGCACACGTTATCTGTGTCTGGCAATTCCATATCTGTGTCAAGTTACATCTGAGGTGGGTTTTTCCCCAATGTCTCCAAAAATCATCAAAATCATATTTTAAAATCATTATTTTCTAAAACATTTCTCAATCATAAAATATCTGTAAATCATTTCGGCTAACTCTGTAGGTGTTGAAAAGTAAGTTTTTAAATCAAAAGCAAATAAGTAGAAATCAGTTTCAAAAAAGGGTCCACCCATATATTTGAAATCTAACTGGCATTACTTTGTTTTGTCGAAGGAAGTTACGGTTCTCGTGATGATCTATAATTGATAAAATTAATTAGTATACAAGCAATGAATTATGCTTGTAACATGATATAATGTGTGTATATGCGCTGATACAAAAACCCCTAGGGTGGCCTCTAACATCCTAAGTTGCAAATGAAATGAAAATGTTGTTACACTTCGCGACGTCGGGTCGGGAGCGTCGTGACATCCATAGTGTCAGTTCATATTACGCGTCATGACTCCAGATATTGAGCATTACGACTTCTACGCGACCGACCCGAGGCTTCACAAGATCGACTCGAGTCTTCCAAATCACCGACCAAAGTCTTCTATACGACTGACCGGAGTCTTCCACACGATCGACCCGAGGTCTTCCACACTGACCGGCGTAAACACACACGTATAACGCAAGCGCACGTATCGTTCAAGTAGTATAAAAATATCGATCCCACGAGGACTTAATTCCTACTGTTGTTATTAATTATTGAATCTATTTAATTACAAATATCTAATAAAAAGGGAGAATGGAATTGATTGCTTGATTGATTGAAGGTGGTTTTACAAAATAAATAAATAAATAAAAAGACAAAAGAAAATACTAAGGAAAATAACAAAAGACACAAAGATCTAGGGTTGTGATTTCTATTAAATCATTTAAAAGATGAAGTGGTTATCTTAAAGTTGGTAATATATTGATTTATTAACCTGGAACACTAAATTATGTGTAAGCCTCTGTCGATGGTCAGCACACAATACCCAGTATAACTCAATTGAACCATATTCCTATGTCAACCACATTACCTGGATTCATTAAGTCTAAGTTCCAATTATGGCCCCCCCGCCCGACAGGTATATTCCTATCCTGTAAGGAAATCTATTAAAGGGTTATCTATCCTCAAGGAAGATCGTGGGTTATTAAGTCTAAGGCTGAAACCTAAAATCCCTATGTCTAGTTCATTTTAGATTTACCATATCAATTTTATTAATGGCCAGTTATTAAAAAAGCATTAAGATTAAGACTCAATAAATAAATAAATCTTTATATTACCCAAATTATAATTTAACCCCTTATAAACCGGTGATATTAAAAGTCATCACAACCTCAGAAAACTAACACATAACTAGTACTAGTAAATACATAAAAGTAAAAGACATAAAGTAAAAAGCTGAAAAATAAAATAAAATAAAATGCTAAGGTAAAAGGAATTACTTTTACTACTACTAATTTAGATATCTCCCATAAAATAATATATAAACTTGTGATAATATTACCAACCGACCATTCTGGCGGTATCCTGATTAAGTCAAATTAAGTCAACCAGCCATTAAGGCGGAACCAAAAATAAATTTACCAACCGACCAGTCTGGCGGTATCCTTGATTAGTCAGGTTTAAAACAGATTAAAATTAAATTACCAACCGACCAATATAGCGGTATTCCTTATTAAGTCAATATTTTTAAATTGTGAATATATTATTTTTAAGGGAGATTAATCTAAATAGCAATAGTAGAAGAATTACCTTTCACCCTAGCTGAAAAAGTTACTTCAACATGGTGAATAGTAAAAACTGTAAAAAGTAAAAAGTAAAAATTAAATTACTATTATTACAAAAGTAATTAAAATAAATTACAAACTAAAAAAAAATAAAAAAAAAATAAAATATTTTTTAGAGAGAGAAACTCTCTCTTCATCAAAGAGATGAGAGAGAGAAAGGCACACTGAATTATGAAAATTCGCGCGCGGTATTTATAGGAATTTTGCTCCAGCGTCGCGACTCCCAAATTGCACTAGCGTCGCGACGCTGGGTACAGTGAAAACGTGGCATGCTGAGAAGGCGACACGTGGCATGGTGAGAAGGCGGCACGTGGCAAGGCGGCTAAGACACAATTATTGTGATGACGTCATTGATGACGTGGCGCTGACGTGGCGTAGGCGTGTGTTGCATTTGTCGGCACAATAGGATTGCGACACGTGTCAAGTTGTGATTGGCGGAGGCTGACGTGGCATGTTGACTCGGTTGACCTGCTGACGTGGACGATGATGTGGCATGACACGTGACAAGGTTGACTTGTTGACCGATGATGTGGCTGATGACGAGGCGACACGTGTCAAGTCTGAGTGTCGGCAGCATATGATGATGACACGTGTCACGGCGCATTTTAGCAAATGGGATGTGATGGTGACACGTGGCACGGCGCATTTTAGCAAAGTCAAAACTTTTAAATTGTTGAACCTGTTGACCATGGCGCATTTTAGCAGAACCGGCGCACGCTGGGCGTCGCGACGCGTAATGTCTGGGAGGCGCGACGCGCAAAAGACGAAAATATCCCTGTTGACGCATTTTTGTCCGTTTTGCCCCAAATTGCCTCCAGTGCTGTCCAAACTTTATTTATCTGCAAAATAACAATAAAACACATCAAAACGTTCATAAAACTCAAGAAACTATACAAAATATTAAGTTAAATGAGTGGGAAATAGTGATATAATACCACTCATCACACCCCCAAACCTAACATTTTGCTAGTCCTCGAGCAAAATACAAAATAAAATAACATAACAAACTTTAACTAAGCCATTTTCGTAGGGATCACGATTGCATTTAGCATATGCAACAAGCCTTTAAACCCCTAGGTGTCCCTAGTGGACGAGTTGTAGTCTCGTGAGGGTTTACAGCAATGATACCCACAAACATTTTACAAAAGTAAAAAGGTATTTAAAACTAATGCACACAAAAGCAAAAAAGACAAGCGAAAAGAGAATAAAGAAATTAGTGACTAATCAGGTGAAAATTCTACTCCAAGTTACTAGTTGTTTTGTTTCTTTCTAAATTACCGAATAAGTAAATTCTCCGATTGTTTTTACCATTCTCCATATACACAGCCAACAAAATATTTATCATTTCATTTTTGCCCACAACAGTCATAAGTGCAGTTGATAAGAGAGTAATATTTTTGTCCTAAAGTTCTATCAGATTTCACACCTTTTTGCAGCAATGGAATAATTTTTCTGATTTTTCTGATTTTTTTTTTTGATTTTTTTTTTTTATTTTTTATTTATATACAATACCTTCCGTCTATGTAGCGAGCTTTGGGTCGGTGGCTCCCAAACCAGTTGGTTTTAGGGCACCAGGTGTTAAGACACCCCTACGAACTTAATTACTCAGACTTCAGATATATATATATTTTTGCAGCATCTTCGATCCATGTAACGAGCTTTGGGCCAATGACTCCCAAACCAGTTGGTTTTAGGGCACTAGATGTTAAAACACCCTTACAGACTTAATAACTCGGATCTCGGACGTTTTTTTTTTTTTTTTTTTTTTTTTTTTTACTCCATCACTATTTAGAGATGCTTCCTCCAATTAAACTATAGCACTGAATATTACAAACTTTTCAATTTTAGCTCATGTCTGTATGTTTCCATGTAAGTTCATAATACCTGTCAACTGAACATATGAAGATTCATTTTAGTCAGTGTTAAGGAGAATTCACAAATTAAATAATTCAAAATGAAATAAACAAAAATTAACTTGTTTCGAAATAGGTTTGAGATACGTCTCAGGAGCGGAAATTCCTTACTCGGCTATCTCTTACCAATTCCACCTTTTTAGTCAAAATAAAAACACAAAAAATGCAAAATATTTTTGTAATTTTGAAAATTTTTCAATTTTTTTGTGTTTTTCGAAAAATTTTGGACTAAAAAAAATAAAAACAACATACAAACTAAAAACAAGGTACTAATCAACTAAATCCCTCCCCCAAACCTAAATGAGACATTGTCCCCAATGTCTTAAACAGTAGAAGAAGAGTTAGAAGGATAATACATAGTCAGCTGAAATTTTACAGGAAAAATTACCGATTAAGAGTTTTGTCCAAATTACGGTTCTTACCACAAAAAATTTTTGGCAGAATCACTTCTAAAATCTCAAAATTTCCCCAAAATTTACCTTAAAAAAATTATCACCAATCAAATCCCAACTTTGGTATTTTTCAGAAAAATCCGACAGAGTCTCCCCTGAATTTTTGATTATCCAATACAACCTAAATCTACCAAATGCCACAAACAAACACCAAATATCAAACTCAATTTCTTCGCCCCCAATTCTACCAAATTCCATCGATCTGGCAATTTCTAAACTCAGAATTCAGCCAGTTATTCACCGCTAAACTTCCAAATTCACAATCCTCCAATTTCAACAAAATCAACCACAAACTTATTCAATTTTCGATCATCCCCCTTTACTGCCAAAATTTTAACACCTGTAACATTCAATTTCAAAATTAACCACACAAATTATCCACAAAAATCAGATCTGATTATGGAAGGTTTTGATCGTGGTTTGGTGACTGTCTTGGTGATTCACGGTGTGGATCTCGGCTTTGGTCTGTTTTGGCAGTGGATCACGGTGGTGGTGCAGCTGTTGGTGGTTGATTCGGCTTCGTTCTTGATGGATCTTGGCAGTGGGTTCAGTCACGGTTTGCGACGGTGGTGCTAATACTCGGCAAGACAGTGGCAATTTGGCTCGGCAATGGACTTGTTTGTCTCAGTTTGGTCGCAGGTGATGGCTTCTGGTTTCGGCTACTGTTTGGATGGTGATGGCTCGGTGTGGTTGATGATGATGGCTCGGTGTCTCGCGATTGAGTCACGGCTCAGTTGAGGGCGGAGTTTTGCTCGGTGGTGAGGCTATGGTGGCTCACGGCTCGGCAAAGGGTGAGGTTTGGCTCGTCGGTTCTCGGTGGTGGCTGGTGGGTCTCGGTTTTGTTGAAGACTTGCTCACGGCAAGGATGGCTCGCGGTGGTTGGTCGATGGAAGGTCGATTTGGTTCGTTGGCTCGCGGTTGAGTCACGGCAAGGATGGCTCGCGGTGGTTGCTCACGGTGTGGATCTCGGCTGGCGAAGACTCGGTCACGGCAAGGGTGGCTCGCGGTGGTTGTTGGCTGGATCTAAGTGAGGGTGGCTGGTTCGGTTTTGGTGGTGTTTGAGGAAGAAGATGATGATGGGTGGTTTCGGCTTGCTCACGGTTGGAGGTGGTGGTGGTTGTAGGTGCGGCTGGTGGGTGGTGGCTCTCGGTTGTGTTGGCTGGAGAAGGCTTGGTGAAGGTTTCTGGTTTCGTGGTGTTTGAGGAAGAAGAAGGAGTGAAAATGAGATCTGCGGCGCCTCTGTTTATGTTCTGTCTTTTGAGTCAGAGTCGCGACGCCAAAACTTGCCTAGCGTCGCGACACTCGGTCCTTTAGGGTTTTGACTCGGGATTTTTTTTTTTTTTTTTTTTTTTTTTTTTTTTTTTTTTTTTGGCAAAATCATGTCTTGCGACAGATAAATCCATAGGGACGCGTCCCAAAAGCTGACTCTTACTTACTTGGCCGGCTTTTCTGGATTGACTTTGTTTCTTCGTGATTTTGTCAAATTTTTATTTTGAAAATCCCGCTTGTACTGGCCTCTTTTTGTCCTGAAAAATTCCGTTTTTATTTTTCCTGCAAAACTAACACACAAAATTAAAAAGTTCACACAAAATATGAAAAATAAATCACAACAAATTGCATGGGTTGCCTCCCTGCTAGCGCTGAATTTTTCGTCTTCAGCCAGACGTGACTGAAATTTATTTATCAAGGAGGTTTCAATGTCATTTTGGATGTCCGATTAAAGACAATTCCGTGAGCGTTGCTTTTGAAGGGTCTCTTCCAACGGTAAAGTGGCAAAATGAGTTTTGTCTCATTCAGTGCTCGTGCCACCTTTTTAACTTTTGTTGCTCCAGTGATTCCTGCAAAGAAAGAAAGAAAATCAGGAGGTCTTGTATGGTGCTTGACTTGGAATGGAAATTCCATTCTGTCAAGCTTCTGGGTGATATCTTTGATTTGTACTCCCCAAAACAGCGATGTTTTTCCTGAATGCTCTGGATCTTTATTAAGTTCTGACAGTTGCTCCTCTATTTGCTCTGTTTCTAGCTCCACCTGAGGATGAAAAGATGAGTCAGACATTAGGTCTTCATCCTCTGATTCGGGTGAATTGATTGGCTCAAGTTGATCTTCTTCAAACATTTGTGAAATGGAATCTCCAAGATCTTTGTTTTGAGGATTCAGAATGTCATCCTCAATTTTTGATGCAGTTGGTACAAACAGTTCAGCTTCATCCTCGTCAGAATCTGAATAATAGAAATCAAATCGAGACTTTGCCGGTTCAAGTTCCTGAACTGATATATCTGGTTGTTGATACTGCTCAGCCTCCTCCTCTGTTGAAATGTCATTATAAAATGATTGGTACTCGAAGGCTTCATCAGTGTCATCTGAGAATGGTTCTTGAGGTATATAGTTCTGGTTTTCTGTAATTTGTCTGATTTGATCTGTCATTCTCTGTATGGATTCTGTGTTACTCTGAACTTGTGCATCAAATTGAGCTGTCTGTTCTTTGAACATGTGAATCAATTGATCTTCCTCTGATGGTTCTGGTTGTTGATAAGGATCGAAGGAAGATGGTGGATAAGATGAAAAATGTGGTTCTGTGAAATGTGATGGTTCTTCGTACCATGAAAGATCTTGATAGTTCTGCCACCCTGGATGGTAGTTGTATTCGCATAATCGCTTGGGTGGTCACCATTACATATGTCACATCTCCACATTGAGTTCTGTTGAGCAAATGTAGTATTGTTTGGTTCTGGCATCCAGTGATAATCATTGGGCTCGACAACAGGCCTCAGAAAACCGGACTGTTGCTCCCAGATGTGGGGTGTATCTTCTTGTAAAGCACGTAATCTTTCAATCTCCCAATAATGTTCCATTTGTAAGTCACCTGAAATCAAAAGAAAGAAATAAAAATTACAGATAAAAATAAAGAAAATTAGATACAAGTAAATTAGATAGCTTCAAAATAATAACTCAAGAAATATAAGTCCCCGGCAACGGCGCCAAAAACTTGAAATCTAACTGGCATTACTTTGTTTTGTCGAAGGAAGTTACGGTTCTCGTGATGATCTATAATTGATAAAATTAATTAGTATACAAGCAATGAATTATGCTTGTAACATGATATAATGTGTGTATATGCGCTGATACAAAACCCCTAGGGTGGCCTCTAACATCCTAAGTTGCAAATGAAATGAAAATGTTTGTTACACTTCGCGACGTCGGGTCGGGAGCGTCGTGACATCCATAGTGTCAGTTCATATTACGCGTCATGACTCCAGATATTGAGCATTACGACTTCTACGCGACCGACCCGAGGCTTCACAAGATCGACTCGAGTCTTCCAAATCACCGACCAAAGTCTTCTATACGACTGACCCGAGTCTTCCACACGATCGACCCGAGTCTTCCACACTGACCGGCGTAAACACACACGTATAACGCAAGCGCACGTATCGTTCAAGTAGTATAAAAATATCGATCCCACGAGGACTTAATTCCTACTGTTGTTATTAATTATTGAATCTATTTAATTACAAATATCTAATAAAAAGGGAGAATGGAATTGATTGCTTGATTGATTGAAGGTGGTTTTACAAAATAAATAAATAAATAAAAAGACAAAAGAAAATACTAAGGAAAATAACAAAAGACACAAAGATCTAGGGTTGTGATTTCTATTAATATCATTTAAAAGATGAAGTGGTTATCTTAAAGTTGGTAATATATTGATTTATTAACCTGGAACACTAAATTATGTGTAAGCCTCTGTCGATGGTCAGACACAAATACCCAGTATAACTCAATTGAACCATATTCCTATGTCAACCACATTACCTGGATTCATTAAGTCTAAGTTCCAATTATGGCTACCCCCGCCCGACAGGTATATTCCTATCCTGTAAGGAAATCTATTAAAGGGTTATCTATCCTCAAGGAAGATCGTGGGTTATTAAGTCTAAGGCTGAAACCTAAAATCCCTATGTCTAGTTCATTTTAGATTTACCATATCAATTTTATTAATGGCCAGTTATTAAAAAAGCATTAAGATTAAGACTCAATAAATAAATCTTTATATTACCCAAATTATAATTTAACCCCTTATAAACCGGTGATATTAAAAGTCATCACAACCTCAGAAAACTAACACATAACTAGTACTAGTAAATACATAAAAGTAAAAGACATAAAGTAAAAAGCTGAAAAATAAAATAAAATAAAATGCTAAGGTAAAAGGAATTACTTTTACTACTACTAATTTAGATATCTCCCATAAAATAATATATAAACTTGTGATAATATTACCAACCGACCATTCTGGCGGTATCCTGATTAAGTCAAATTAAGTCCAACCAGCCATTAAGGCGGAACCAAAAATAAATTTACCAACCGACCAGTCTGGCGGTATCCTTGATTAGTCAGGTTTAAAACAGATTAAAATTAAATTACCAACCGACCAATATAGCGGTATTCCTTATTAAGTCAATATTTTAAATTGTGAATATATTATTTTTAAGGGAGATTAATCTAAATAGCAATAGTAGAAGAATTACCTTTCACCCTAGCTGAAAAAGTTACTTCAACATGGTGAATAGTAAAAACTGTAAAAAGTAAAAAGTAAAAATTAAATTACTATTATTACAAAAGTAATTAAAATAAATTACAAACTAAAAAAAATAAAAAAAAATAAAATATTTTTTAGAGAGAGAAACTCTCTCTTCATCAAAGAGATGAGAGAGAGAAAGGCACACTGAATTATGAAAATTCGCGCGGTATTTATAGGAATTTTGCTCCAGCGTCGCGACTCCCAAATTGCACTAGCGTCGCGACGCTGGGTACAGTGAAAACGTGGCATGCTGAGAAGGCGACACGTGGCATGGTGAGAAGGCGGCACGTGGCAAGGCGGCTAAGACACAATTATTGTGATGACGTCATTGATGACGTGGCGCTGACGTGGCGTAGGCGTGTGTTGCATTTGTCGGCACAATAGGATTGCGACACGTGTCAAGTTGTGATTGGCTGAGGCTGACGTGGCATGTTGACTCGGTTGACCTGCTGACGTGGACGATGATGTGGCATGACACGTGACAAGGTTGACTGTTGACCGATGATGTGGCTGATGACGAGGCGACACGTGTCAAGTCTGAGTGTCGGCAGCATATGATGATGACACGTGTCACGGCGCATTTTAGCAAATGGGATGTGATGGTGACACGTGGCACGGCGCATTTTAGCAAAGTCAAAACTTTTCAAATTGTTGACCTGTTGACCATGGCGCATTTTAGCAGAACCGGCGCACGCTGGGCGTCGCGACGCGTAATGTCTGGGAGGCGCGACGCGCAAAAGACGAAAATATCCCTGTTGACGCATTTTTGTCCGGTTTTGCCCCAAATTGCCTCCAGTGATGTCCAAACTTTATTTATCTGCAAAATAACAATAAAACACATCAAAACGTTCATAAAACTCAAGAAACTATACAAAATATTAAGTTAAATGAGTGGGAAATAGTGATATAAATACCACTCATCACACACCACTGACCCGAGTCTTATATATGACTCACTCGAGTCTTCTACAACACCGACCTGGGTCTTCCACAACGACCATCCTGAGTCTTCCATATGAATGACCCGAGTCTTCCACACGGCCGACTCGAGGCAATAAGCATCTTCCTGTTACGTATCACGACACTAGCCCATTGGCGTCGTGATGTTCTCCCGATTTCAGGGTCAAATACCAGTTCTTACATAACAATGCCCAAGCAAAACTTAATACCACCACTACCATCAAAACTCCAACTCAACATAATCTCATTCCATATCATCAATCAAATAATATCCTTAATCAAATATAACTTCTTATCTAGAATCATCAACTCACAAATATTCTTTCCCCATCACTTTCATACACATACATGGTTCATTATACACTAATACAATCATAACACTCTCCCAAAATGAATGCTAACAACATTCTTAATGCCAAATGAATAAATCCAAACTCTAGGGTGTATAGGGTGCTAATCTGGGGCTTCCACATTTCAAGCTTAAAACTGAAATTAGAAGAGGAGAAGTGTTAGACATTATGACCCATAGCGTCACTGTTTTGTAAATGATATTGTATTATTGTACGAAATTAACTATGTGATCATGAAATTGCCTTTTGCCGTTTTGTAAATTATTTACTTTGATATATTGATGGCAAAAGTCCATATGATTAATTCCGTATTGAGATGATATGAGACAGTATCAATATAAAAGGTTTAATCATTAAATATCCCTAGTCGGAGTATTATCGAGATCGGACATCGATAATGCGGAATAGACTAGTATTGCACTTGTGCACGTTGTGATGGCACACAACGACATAGTTCTCATATATTTAAGTATTGGATACTTATGCAAGTGCGATAGGAGGTTGTGTTTTACCGATGGTACGGAAAACAGCTTCGCTCTGGATAGACCCCACGGAATCCCATTGGTAGTATGTCTGCGTGTCTATGGGAGGCCGCATCAGGGTAGGTGTATATGGTCTTAACCTGAGACTTGCATCGCTAGTACTTTCGACAATCGGTAAACTTTGGTTTTGGTGGTTCGGGGCTTTAACCGGTCTCTGTACACCTCTTCTGGGTTTATCGAGAATCGTAGTGTACTGGATGTGATGTCAAGATGGAAGTATCACTTCAGACATATGGAGATGATGATCATGCAGGATACAGAACTAGTACTCTATAAAAGGTTGCAACCGTCGGGACAATATGACCAGGTCAGGATTGTCCGATTTAAAGAGACTAGTTGTTTGATGTCCGATATATGTTTCGTACGGGGCAGACACATTTCCAGCCCCAGGCCTAACATGTGATCGTCCGATACTGGATCGATGTACGCGATACTACGGTATACTACGCTTGATAAAGATCTAATATTCCAGTAAGAATATTTCTGGAGAATTGGGTAGGCATGGCGCTTTGCTAGAAGCCAACCTTGTCTTGTAAATCGGTAAAAACGTAGTACGAGGTACGTACGTGTTCGGATTATCCGACGACCGTATTTACTGCCAACATATCCGGAGATCTCTTGGGTCGCTTCCTGAAGATTCACCTATGATGTTGGATTCGAACTTTATTAATCTTGGATTAATTGCGGAGAAACTTTATCTTGGATAAAATGCCTTATTAGGAGAGAGAACGATTAATTTGGAATTAATCGATAAAATAATATATTCGATATATTAAACGAAATTAGATTTCGACGCGGAATTAAAATCGGATTTTAATTCGGGCAAACGAATTAATTTAGAATTAATTCGTTAGCGATGTGAATTGTAATTTCGCTAGGCGTAATTATTTAATTCACGTCGCAACGGAAATTCGTTAATTCGGAATTAGCGAAACCGAGCCCGAAAGTGTTTGCGGACACATTCGTATTTTGAAACGAGTAGGACCCGCGAATCACATCGCGAAGTCTCATTACTTGACACGACTAGTTGATAGATGTATCTAAACACCTTTATGGGATGATACATTGTCTCTATTCTCAATGCAAGTAAGTGATGCCATTTAATGAATTTTTGGAGGGAAAAACCTTTCACGGTTTTTGAAGGGTTTTTTAATCAAAATTCATTTTGGTAAATGAGATATCATCATTGCTTTTTTTTTTCTTTCTCACGGTTTTTGAAAAAAAATAAAAGAGAAAAGAAAATTGAAAAGGCATACACTTCCTCTTCTTCTCCTTGCTCACGCCGTGAGCTCCCAAAAAAAAGGCAGAAAAATTGTTTTTCATTTCTCCATTTTGCTAGCACATTGAAGGATCAAAAGAGGTGATAGGGAAACAACCTTGGAGCTTGGAACACTTGAAGACTTGAAGCTTCTCTCCCTCTTTCATCTTGGCCGAAACCTCCACCTTGAAGACTCAAGGATTTTTCTTCATCAATTTCGTCACAAGCTTTGTAAGTATGATTCCGCCATGCTTCAAGCTTTGCATGTATATTTGTGTGTTTCATTGCTTATACTTTCTTTGGGACTAATTATAGAAACCAACAATGGTATCATGGAGCCATGTTTAAGCGTGAAATACATTAGGGTTAATTTTGGGAAAATTGATTGAAGCATGTTCTTGTGAAATTTGTTGCTAAAGTATGCTTATATGTATATTATATGATATATTACATGATCAATTTTAAGAAAAATGCATTGGATGATTTTTCCCCAAAATGGTTGCTTTGGCCGAATGTGAGGTACTTCCACTGGTTGTATTTTTTGCATGCACAAGTTCATTAGATGATTGAGTATGCTAATATGTATGATATATGATATAATACATGATCAATTTTGAGAAAAATGCATTGGATGATTTTTCCCCAAAATGGTTGTCTGGCCGAATATGGAGGTGCTTCCAATGGATTGGATTTTTCATGCACAAGTTCATTAGATGACTTAAGCATGATTATATGTATGATATATGATGTAATGCATGATCAATTTTGAGAAAAATGCATTGGATGATTTTTCCCCAAAATTGTTTCTTTGACCGAAAATGGAGGTCCTTGTAATGGATTATATTTTTCTGTTTATAAGTTCATTAGATGACTTAAAAACGTATACGGGATTTAGATTAGTGATTCAATTGGATTGAAAAACAAATCGAACAAAAATCCCTCTTGGCCGAATGCAATAAGGCATGTTAAAGGACTTGATTTTTGTTCAAATAAATGTTGGACATGTGTTTTGAACAAGTGATGATTAATAAATTAAATTGATGTTTTTTGAAATATTTGGTTTAATGAATTAATCATGGATTTACACTTTAATTAATTGAATTTTAAAATTTGGAATATTAAAATCTAATTAATGGGCTTAATTGTATAATTGGGCTTGTATTATTATATTTGGGCATAATGGGCTTGGTTGGGCCAAGTAGATTTGAGCCAAAAGGATTGGATCCAATTTGGGCTTAAATCACTCCATTAAGTCCAAATATAGTAAAATGGGCTTTAATGTTTAATTGGGCCTTATGGGCTTGAAATTGATTTTATGGCACTTAAGGGTGTGATCCTTATTTGGGCTTGGTAATTGGGTTTGACCCACATTGACCAAAACCAAGCCTTAATAAATCAATTGAAAGCCCATCGGACTTTAATTAAACAAACATTGGATGTTAGTTGGGCTTGGAGACCCAATTAGATTAGATTAGAATCTAAGTCTTTAAAGCACATTAAAAGTGTAAATATTTAATTTGGAATTAAAAAATTGAATTAGTATTGAACACGACTTAAATTGGATTTAACGGGTAGTTCGATATAATTCGTGAATTCGTACCTATGTACTTATTCTCAAACGAGTTGGACTCGCGCAAAATCAAACCATTGTTTGAACATTGGATGATCACTTAAACAAAGACTAATTAATTGGATTTGATTGGTTGTATAGCATGTCTTGATTGAATATATATGTATGTGATGAATGAATAGTGTATATCGGATGGATATTAGAAGGAAAGGGTAATTTTAGAAATTATTGTAAATTTAGAATTTATAAATTGGACCTGCGTGTCCAGCCTTATCTCTTTTATCTCTTGTATTCTCTTCTCACCTAATTCCCCTAAATGTAAATGAGGTTTCTCTTATTGTATTATGTAATTGGGTAGAAGTAGAATAATGCTAGCGGGGAGAGGAAAGGGAGTGATTTGTTCTAGGAACAAGTTGTTTTATATATCCATCCGTATATCACTATTAATTTACTTTACGCACTTTATGATGTTTTTAGAAGCATGCTTAAGGGTGTTGATGATGATGGACATAACAATGATAATAAATTGGTTGCCAATTACGCAAAAATCCCTCAATTTATATTAAGCGATTATCCTTCCATCGAATGATTCTTGTCCAAGATCCAAAATTGGCATTGGTTTGTTGGCCAAAGTCAAGACCTTTGTCAATTGAGGATGTACTTGAATCATGAGAGTTTTGTTCCACATCGGTGTCTTGTCCAAGTTGTGATTTGTTGGCCAAAGTCAAGATCACTTCTTGTCCAACGACATTGATTACGAAACTTTCCTTGTCAATGGGTCCTGCTTAACCGGAATCATTAGGTTTGTTGTGCCAAAGCCAAGGCCTAGATGATTCGGAGGATATGGTTAGGAAAATGTATTAGATACATTGGCATAAGTAAATATACATATGTTTTGGACTTGGATGTCCACCTGACCGGATCTAGGAATTGGATTGGATCCAATTGATCTTTGAGATCTACCTAGTTAAATAGCATACAATTTGTTGGCCAAAGTCAAGATTGTGTGTTATTTAACGGGATCCTAGCCCACTAGGAAATAGGATTTCCCGAGTTCTCAACAGAGGGTTAGAGACTTGATAAAAATAGTGGGAGGCTAGTATTGAATTTGCAATTTCGTTCAGATACTTAGCCCTACGCGTCTTTCAATTTTATTTCGTCAATAATTAAAATTAGTTGGACTAATTCATTGTTATTTTTTCTTGTAACAGTTTGACTGTACCCATTTTATCATTAACTAGATAGTTGGACTATCGTAGTTAAGATGGCAAGCAAGGTAAATGTCCGAGACATCATCATGGGTGACAATGTCTTTAAGGGAAAAAACTTCGCTGATTGGGAAATGAACCTGAGGATAGTCCTTGGGGCTGAGAGGATGCTGTACACTATACAGACACCTCTCCCGCCTAAGCCCACTGACCCACTTGAGCTGGAGTTATGGAAAACTCACAGCAATGATTGTGACACAGCTCAGGCTATTATGTTAGCTTCGATGACTCAGCACTTTCGTCGCCAGAATAGGGACTTGGATCCTTATAACATGATGGCTAGACTGCGAGATCTCCACCGCTCCAACAAGCGGATGGAAAGGTACGAGTTGGTGAAGAAACTCTTCCGCACCCGAATGACTGAAGGCGCATCAGTTGAGGCCCACGGGGCTCAAATGATCGCCGATATTGATGAGTTGGCCAATATGGGAATAGTCTTGGAGGCTGAGCTGACCGTAGATTTGATCTTACAGTCACTTCCTGATTCTTGGAAACAAATCATAATCAACTATAAGTTGATGGACACGGATGACTCTCTTGGAGAGCTGTTATCCATCTTGAAGGAGTCTGAAAAAGAACTCCAAAAAGGGGGCAAGCGCGAGGCGCACTTTGCATCGACCTCTCAGAGGCCAAAGGCTGGGCCCAAAGCAACTGGAGGGGTGAGGAAGAATAAACATAAGAACAAGGGTAAAGGCAAGTCGACAAAAGCTTCTGGGAAGCCAAGGAACAAATCTCAAGATGTCTGCCTCAATTGCGGCAAGAAGGGTCACTGGAAACGTGACTGCCGAATGGGCAAGGGACACAGGGAGGATATCAAGGCAGGCAAGGCACTAGCCTCTGGTATGTTTGTTATTGAGATAAATATGACTACTTCTAGTTTTAAAAATTGGATTTTTGATTATGGTTGTGCTGCTCATATATGTACTGATCATATATGGTTGTGCTGCTCATATACTACGCTTGATAAAGATCTAATATTCCAGTAAGAATATTTCTGGAGAATGGGTAGGCATGGCGCTTTGCTAGAAGCCAACCTTGTCTTGTAAATCGGTAAAAACGTAGTACGAGGTACGTACGTGTTCGGATTATCCGACGACCGTATTTACTGCCAACATATCCGGAGATCTCTTGGGTCGCTTCCTGAAGATTCACCTATGATGTTTGATTCGAACTTTATTAATCTTGGATTAATTGCGGAGAAACTTTATCTTGGATAAAATGCCTTATTAGGAGAGAGAACGATTAATTTGGAATTAATCGATAAAATAATATATTCGATATATTAAACGAAATTAGATTTCGACGCGGAATTAAAATCGGATTTTAATTCGGGCAAACGAATTAATTTAGAATTAATTCGTTAGCGATGTGAATTGTAATTTCGCTAGGTGTAATTATTTAATTCACGTCGCAACGGAAATTCGTTAATTCGGAATTAGCGAAACCGAGCCCGAAAGTGTTTGCGGACACATTCGTATTTTGAAATGAGTGGGACCCGCGAATCACATCGCGAAGTCTCATTACTTGACACGACTAGTTGATAGATGTATCTAGACACCTTTATGGGATGATACATTGTCTCTATTCTCAATGCAAGTAAGTGATGCCATTTAATGAATTTTTGGAGGGAAAAACCTTTCACGGTTTTTGAAGGGTTTTTTAATCAAAATTCATTTTGGTAAATGAGATATCATCATTGCTTTTTTTTTTTTTCCTTTCTCACGATTTTTGAAAAAAAATAAAAGAGAAAAGAAAATTGAAAAGGCATACACTTCCTCTTCTTCTCCTTGCTCACGCCGTGAGCTCCCAAAAAAAAGGCAGAAAAATTGTTTTTCATTTCTCCATTTTGCTAGCACATTGAAGGATCAAAAGAGGTGATAGGGAAACAACCTTGGAGCTTGGAACACTTGAAGACTTGAAGCTTCTCTCCCTCTTTCATCTTGGCCGAAACCTCCACCTTGAAGACTCAAGGATTTTTCTTCATTAATTTCGTCACAAGCTTTGTAAGTATGATTCCGCCATGCTTCAAGCTTTGCATGTATATTTGTGTGTTTCATTGCTTATACTTTCTTTGGGACTAATTATAGAAACCAACAAGAAGAGGATAAAAAACTTACTTTGCAGGAGATGTGCTTGGAATTGTCACTTGTTGCATCTAAATTAGCTTGAGGAATATGAGAAAATTTGGAGAATACTCCAAAGATTGCTCATATTTTTGGCCTTAGACGGAGATGAATGAATAGTCTCCTATTTATAGGGAAATTTTGATTTTTTCTATGAAATGAGTGGCTAGGGTTGTGCCACATCACCCAATTCTAGCGCATTATCGATTTTCACTGTAGTAGTCACCGAAATCACGATTTGTGGCCTACATTTGATCCGAATTTGGACAAATATTCAACATGAAAGTTGTAGGTCTCGGTCTTAGATTTCTGATGATATAAAATTTATAAAAATTGGAGATCGTATGAAAATATTATAGCCTAAATACTAAGGGCTGTCAGGAGTGGTTTAGAAGGTAAATTTCGTATCGGAACTACAAAGGTTTTACCAAATGTCCAAAAAGTAATTTCATGAGCATATACATGCTTGAAAATTATTTATATCATATATCATGCCTCCCATAACATAATAGTCATCAGGAATACTGTGGTGTTACGATCCCCCCTAAATAGGATTCGTCCTCGGATCTTTTCTGAGATTTAACTCGCAAGTTTGTCTTGGTTTGAAGACATCTGGTCTATGCTACTGTTATCATCCTTACTTCCTTCCTACTATTCTGCTCGAGAACTCAGTACTATGATTTATGGAAATCTCTTATTCTGATACACTCTATATTAATCTTATAGATGAATACTTAGTCCTTGGGAGTTCCTTCAGCAACCTTCTTCTAGTGTGGAAGCTAAATTCGTACAATATATACTTATTGTATATACAGAGATATATTCCTTCATAGAATTTGTCATCCATAAAATTTATCTATCTCTTATTCTACACCTCATGATGTCCTGACAGGGTGTACTAGAAGTACTTAATTTCTTATGGTCTGAACTGAAGTTTTTCTCGAACTGGTTCCCAATTGAATCACCCATTTATGTCTGATACTCTATGACTGTATTTTACTTTATCTCATACTTTTCTTTAAAGATTTAATACTTATTAAGATTTCCTAGACGGTAACTCATCTCATTATTGCTTCCACAAAAACACACTTAACTTATAAAGTCCTGGCCGAATCTGATGCACTTGTGTTAATATGGTCGTACCTACAATAACTCCAACTGAAGCATTAATCCTAAATAATCGCACTTGATCCATATTGAATTTATCATTTGTGCCTAAGTCATACTGGTATCGTGTAACTTCAATGAGTATGTATCTGAATCATTCTCAACTAGTGCTCTCACATCTATAAAGATATTGTGTCTCATATAGTTAGGTTTCTTCTCATTCCGCCTTAATCCTGAGATAAATATATACAAGAGTAATCCTTGTCGATATTACAAATGATCGTACTTGATACTGTCTAAGCTCCACATGCTCGATCTGATCCGAGCATTCTTCCTCTTAATTTATCTCTTTAACTATCTCTTTCTCTTTGCTAAGTTTCAACTACTATTAGTTTCGACCTTCAAATTCTTGAATCTCTATCTACCGCTGGGGTTTAGGACCCATAGTTCATGATCAAGCTTTTTATATGCTCCAAGTTTACTATCACGATTTTTGGATATCTCTTAAATCCAAGATATGAATCCTTACTATTAACGTCGACACTAGCGACTCGATTCTGGTTAATGTTAATAATCTTTTCGCACCTTCAAATTCGTTGTGTAACTCTAGCTAACTGTCTTTCACACTAACATGTTTTCCTTGCCTGGTTATCCCACTTTCACTTATTCCTATAGTCTTATTTCATCAAATATTATCATGGTCTCAATAATATCTGTATACTTAGTTTCCTTTGGCCGTCTTATGTTTTACCCCAATAAAATCATTTCAAGTAATCCTAAGCATTATTCGTAGCGGTGCGTTACGAAGGGAACATAAAACTATACTTGTTATCTTCCTTCCATTTCCTATCTAATGGAATTCCAGTCTTATTTCATCACTGATATAGGTATTCTTAGTCATTCCGTTGTTTTACTGAACTTAACCATCGAGAGTTTATCTTAACACTTATGATCTTCTATAATTGTTTATCTAGTATTCTTTCTATCGTCGTCTTACCTCGATAGTTCCACCTCCAAACCTTTTACTTAAAGTCTTTTTTGTCTTCTTTTTTTTTTCTAATTTATACTTGGAACTTATGTGATCTATGTCTCTATCTTCTTATCTGAGGGGTATTCTCTTTTAAGGGTTCTTTGTCATACCTCATGGAATACTGTAATACGTCACATTTTTACTTGTTATGGGAATATCATTCGGACAAATATCATTTATTATCATCGTCCTATGAGGGTTGAAATGGTGGGGCTGATCTTGAAGTCTTTTCGGTCATGGTGGTCTTACTAACTATACTTGCTGCAGTTACACATGTTGCATGTTCATAATTATAGGATTCCCTTATTTATATGTCTAATATTGGCTCCCACACTAAGGTATTACTACTAAGAACTCTCTGAATTACCTTCTTCAATTTTTACTCCTAATTTATTTCCAACTACTGATCACACTAGCCGTTACTGAGAACCTCATTCACGTTTATGCTATCTCAAAATCCTACCATACTCCCTCTGTTATTCCTCATACTAGTCTCTGTTTCTTAACCCTCTTAATTCATTACTTCCTTGGACGCTCTGCATCAACTTCAATTGGTTAGGGTATCTCTAGTAATACTTTTGGTTCAGGTGTTATTCTCTTACTAGTTCTTCCATTCTAGTATAATGGGAATCTTTATAAGTCGTATATCTTATTTCTAGGGATTTCTATCTCTGATTTATTACTCTTTTGATCCTTTAACTCTCTTTAATTTTAGCTTGGCTTACTGTGAATTCAAACTACTCCATTACTTACAGAATATTACTATCTTATGATCCTTATCTAGGTTCTGTTGAGCTTCTTGTTCCAGTTGTCTTGCTGTCTCATGATTTTTCTGTCCCGTTAAGTATTCTCATTTACTTGTTCAAATTCTTACTAGGCTCTACGTTGGGGATGAATACATGCTTCCCATAGAAGTCTGTGAATACACATTACTGATAATTACCTAAGCTAAATAATGGTCTGGTTAGGTCTCTATATATTTAATAGAGTATGGTTTATTGGAAATAAGAATTACCATTTTTTCTGTTGGGATCTGCATCAACTACTTTATATCTTAAGGTCCCATAACTTTTATCAACTATCCTGAGGTCTCCACATACGCTACTATCTTTAAACTACGTTATCTAGATTACTATCTATACTAAACTTTCTTATTACTTCCCACATCCTTCTTTATTATTCCCATATCCTACCTCTTGACTCTAAACCGTGCTACCGTGACTAGTGGTGATTCATT
Organism: Zanthoxylum bungeanum; assembly: GCA_019454045.1. Taxonomy (NCBI): domain Eukaryota; kingdom Viridiplantae; phylum Streptophyta; class Magnoliopsida; order Sapindales; family Rutaceae; genus Zanthoxylum; species Zanthoxylum bungeanum. The sequence continues at coordinate 168,231 of SKCR01034251.1, read as the reverse complement.
CATATGGGATACTTTCTAAGTCTCCGCTCTCTGCTCTTGCTATAGGACTTAGCTATGACTTTTGATCTTACTGTCCGAATTGATACTTTTGTTAACTCATGAGTATTTCCAATCTCATGTGTCTGTCCTTCCACGCTTACGTGAATTTCTATTGGCTTTGGTCTGATCTATGGATTCTTACTAGTACTGGAAACTTGCCATCTTGACTTGTATCACGTTCTTTTTTTCAAAATTTAGAAACTTCCTGGATCTTGTATCGCCCCAGCTATGACTTGTATCGCGTTCTTTCTTTTCAAACTTCAAATTTAATGTTTTGTGTCGCGACGTCATGTGCTGAGCGTCGCGACTTCTACACAACCAACCCAAGGCTTCACACGACCGACCCGAGTCTTCCAAAACTACCGACCTGAGTCTTCCACACGATCGATCTGAGGTAGGGAGCATCTTCCTGTTACGCATCACCACACTAGCCCATTGGCGTCGCGATGCTCTCCCGATTTCAGGGCCAAATACCAGTTCTTAAATGACAATGCCCAAGCAAAACTTAATACCTCCATTGTCATCAAAACTCCAACTCAAATAATCGTATTCTATATCATCAATCAAACACAACATCTTATCTAGAATCATCAACTCACAAATATTATTTCCCCAGTACATTCATACACATAAATTGTTCGTTCTATGCTAATACTATCATAACACTCTCCCAAAATGCATGCTAACAACATTATTAATGCCAAATGAACAAATCCAAACTCTAGGGTATATTGGGTGCAAATTTGGGGCTTCCATATTTCAATCTTAAAACTGAAATTAGAAGAGGGAAAGAGGATAAAGAACTTACTTTGCATGAGATGTGCTTGGAATCGTCACTTGTTGCATCAAAATTAGCTTAAGAAAAGACAAGAAAATTTAGAGAATCCTCCATAGATTGCTCATGTTTTTGGCCTTAGAGGGAGATGAATGAATAGTCTCCTATTTATAGAGAAATGCTGATTTTTTTGTTATGAAATGAGTGGCTAAGGTTGTGCCACATCATCCAATTCTAGCTCATTCTCGAATTTCACTATAGCAGCCACGATAATCATGATTTTTTACCTGTTTCTGATCCGAATTGGGAAAAATTTCCAACATAAAAGTTGTAAGCCTCGGTCAAAGCTTTCCGATGATATACAATCCATAAACATCGGAGATCGTATGAAAAAGTTATAACCCAAATATTAAGGACTGTCTAGAGTGGTATAGAAGGTAAATTTCGTATCGGAACTGCAAAGGTTTTACCAAATGTCCAAAAAGTATGAGCATATACATGCTTGAACATGATTCATGTCATGTATCATGCCTCCCATAACGTAAAAATTTTCGGGATTATCGAGGTGTTACAAAAATGATTTCCTAGCGTAGTATAAGCATCTTAGGCACCCAGGATCGACCATGAAAAGTTTCTTTGCGCTTCCCTTTACCTGGTCGGATGTGACAAGCTCCTTCACTGAAATTTTGCTTCTAGTTTTAACAAAATTTCAACCCCGGAATAGCCCCCAAACAGCGACTCAAATCTGGATTGTTTTAGATCCGAGATCGTGCCCAGCTCACAACTCGAGCAACCCCTAATTTATGTTAATACCCACTGTGTTTCAGGTCTGATTTTTCAATTTTAAACCATCCCCACAATAGTCTTAAAACACCCTTCAATGTTCCCTAATATTTCTGGACATAAACAAAATAAATCGAGCCCAATTACGCAACATAATATGGCTGCAGTGAGTAAAATCTGCTCACTGTCATGAGGTGATGTAGAGAAGGAGAAGATGGTGATTTTCAATTTTACACCAAATAGCCTTATGTGTTATATCTCGCTACCAACAAATATAGTGTGGGCTATACTCACAAACTAATCTCTAAACTCTTTAGAGATTAAACAAATGTCACACAATAACTTTTCATTTTTCTTGTTCTTGTTTTTCTTCAACTCTTGAGAGAAAACTTAGAACATCAAAAGGTAGCTTAGGTTATAATGGTTTTGATTGGAAAAAATAAAAACTTAATTTTTTTTTACACTTAGGATTTTTTATTTCCAAAATAAAACTAAAATCCTTCCATTTCCCCTTGTAAGTATTCAGCCAGTTTTTAATAAAAAAATTTTAACATCCAAATTTTCTTAATATCATCATCATGACAAAGGAATGTTACAAATAAAAATGTGTAATTTCATTTCTAACCAAAAAGGATTTCCAAAACCCATTTTTGAAAAATCCAAATTTAAAACTTTATTAAATTACATAATATAATTTAATAACCTATAATAAATAATTATCATATAATTATTTATTATAAAACCATATATTAAAATTAACATATAGTTTCAAGTGTGATAAATTATATTATTGTAGGCATTGCATTTTTGCATATCAGCCCAATGATGAGTCTCGTATGGAGACACTACCTCTTTAGTTGTGAAAGCCGCGGGAAATGGACGTTGGAAGGGTAAAGTTGGAAAATGGAATTTTTGTCAGATTTAACTCGCTTTTTTCGCTTCGGGTTCGCTTGTTAGACCTCTATTTTAAAACACACCAAACCATTAAAAACACATCTCACAAATTAAAAAATTAAAATATTTAAAACACATCTCACAAATTAAATAATTAAAACCAATTAAAATTAAACTTAAATTAAATTAAATCACATTCACCAATTAAATTGAACTTGAAATTAAATTAAATTAAATTCCTAATTTAAATAAAACACATTCCTAAATTAAATTAAATCACCTTCCTAAATTAAATAAATCATATCCTTAACTAAAAAGAATAAATCAAATCACTTCCCTTAATTAAAAGATTTTCCCTATCTCATTTTAATTAAAAGATATCCCCAATTAACACACAAATCCTTCTCCTACCCAAATAAGGTAAAACCCCCTCCCTTGACCTATAAAAAAACCATTCACCCATCTTTCCAAACCCTGGCTGGCTAGCTCATTCACACAATATTCATACAAGAAACAATCTAAAGCCACGCCCAAAAATTGTCCACCTGCTCCCCTCAAAACCTACGCACACACTCACCCAAAGCCACAATCACTCCCCACTCACTAACTCTCTCGCCTCCAGTCAATCACGCCCAACTCTCGCCAATACCCATACACCTAGACCATCTCCATTCACATACGCGAACCCTCTCAGCACACGCCCAGCCTCCACAAAGCAAAGACCCATCCAGCGCCACTTGCCCATTCACAGCCTCCTCCTAACCTTCACGATTAACTGGCCCACAAAGCCAATCAACCTTCACGCTCAACTCACAAGCACATAGCCATCACGCCCATAAACTGCCCACAACGCCACCTGCCTTCACTCAACCTGCCATACTGCCCATCAACAGCCCCTCCATTCGCACACCTGCCTTCACTCAAACCACGCTTACTGCCCATCAACCCTTAGTCACACATTAACCGCTTCAATCAACTGCCCTCACCGCTTCAATCAACTGCCAACTTCAAACGAACAGCCCCACGCACCTTCTCCAATTCAACAGCAAGCCTATCAACTACAGCCCTCCACGCATCCCCCTACCAAGAACCCTGCACAAGCCCTTCAACGCACTCATCACACCTTCACGTAAAACCCTGCTTCACGCCACACTCCACACACTCATAGCCACACGTTGCCGCTTCAACATAGCACTTATCTCACCAAACACTCACGCTAATTGCCCCTCACAGTAACCAATTCACACACCAAGAACAGCCCTTCACTGCACACATAAACGCCCAAAAACCAGCCCAGTTCAGCCCCACAAAATACCCCTGGAACTGCCGCAAACCTTGCCCCTTGGAACTGCCGCATAAGCCATTTAACTTTCTACCCAAACTGCCGCAAATTGCACCAACCCCACTGCCCAGTTAGCCGCAGAATTAACCCTTAAAAAAGTCCAAAGAAACTGCATTGTTTAACCACAAAAACTGCCCCCGAAACCCTTCAAAAACTACCCCCAAACCAGTCCCAATAACCCTCAAAACAGTCCCCTAATTACCAAAAACAGTGACCCGAAAATACAACAAAAACAGCAGTGAAACGGAGTGAAAACAACAACCCGAACAATGAAACAGAGGAAAGACGTTGAGTTAGTGAATCGAAAGAGTTGCGGATCATTCACCCTTCCGACGGCCGTGTAACGCGCTTTCGTGAGACGACAAAAGAGGTTAGACCTGAGGGCACCCTTTTTTACTTATCTTCTTTATTTTTGTTTATTTATTTTGATATATAATTGCATGAGAGTCGTTTGAGGCATGATGTGATTGTTGGATGAGCGGGATATGTGTTCCCCTTTTGTGGTATATCGGATGGAAACCCGGACGTAAATTCCATAGCCGATTCCGAATGGACGGTAGTATGGTCTGCACTCGGGATACAATGTCACGTACCACTTAGGATACACATCTCTCGTCTCATCCAAACTTGTATTTGAGCATGTCATAGTTCTAGGCCGTTTATTTATTATTTTAAGCATGAGTTAATTTAGTCTTGTTATTTAATTTTCAAAGCATGATTGTGTTATTTAGGCATGTTGTTTCTTCATTCTTTATGCATGATGTTTCGTTTAGTTTATGTTTATGTTTAATTCGTTATTTGTTTTTTGGTTACTTTGGTTTGGTTCAATATGCTCGTTGTGTTATATTGTGTGGAGTTATTTGGATGAAAGCATGTTAGATCTAAGTACCCTTGAGCATGAATATTGAATAGATTCGGTTAGTTTATTGCACAAATCATATCATCACAAGTGACATAAGTAAGGGACCATTCCGAACCCAACGGTTGAGGTCTTCCCTTGCGAGGGGTGAGTGCAGCCTTAAATCTTTGTCCCGGTTCACACCGGGTGGCGACTCCATGTTATTTCGTACTTTCCAACTAGGCCGCGAGCCTAGAACAGTGTCGTCCAGGTTCTGTTGTCTACAGTCTGGCGACTCCACTGGGGATAAGAGAATTGGCCTCGAAATCATGTCTTGTGATGTGTATGATTTGTGCATTAGTTGACCGTTTCTATAGTGGGTTGAGGGAGTTCAATCAAAGGCATTGTCATAAACCCGCATGAGAACGATAGTTTGTATCCTATAGAAGTTGCCTCTTATGCTTTTGATAACCACATTCATATTATATCTCATATGTCGCATGCATCTCATGCATACATGCATCATGTTAACCCTCTGTGTCTTAAAAGCCATCATAGATATCCGTTGGGTTAGAAAAAAAAGGGTTATTCAAGAGGAGTTTAGCAAACATGGATAGCGGGGAAAAGGAAATCGAGGAATAGAAAAGTTTACGGAAATGATAGAAAGACCATTGGGGGGGCCTTCGAAAAAAAGAAAAAGAAAAAAAAAAGAGAAAAAAAAAAGAAAAAGGAAAAGGAAAAAAGAAAAAAAAAAAGAAAAAAAAAAAAAAAGAAAAAAAAAATTGTTTATTTTAGTCATTGATAGTTAGACATAAGTCCGATGATGAAACTGATTGCTTTAGGGTGAAACCTTAGAAACGATAAACTTTTGACGTGCTTTTATCTGATAATTTGAGTAATTGATCTATGTTAGACTCGTAAGCACTTGATTATGGTTCTTAGCAGTGAAAACCTGAATAGTTAGCAAAATGACTAGTCGAAGAAATTGTAGGTCGGTGAATGACTGTTTGCTTAGATGTCTATCTTGATTTGCTTATGTTATGATGTGTGGTATGGTTGAAGATGAAAGAAAAGTCTCTAAAGAAAAATGAACCACCTATAACCGATAAGCGTGAAGCTACCCATGGGCGAGTATTAGGACCACCATGAGGAGAAATGCTACCTTAAAGGGTAGGTGTGTTGAAAAAAAAAAGAAAAGAGAGAAAAAAAAGAAAAAAAAGAGAAAAAAAAAATGAAGTTCAAAATGAAAAGAAAAAAAAGAGAAAGAGCGAAAAAAGAAAGAAAATCATACCACATTGAGCATGTAAAAGCAACTGCATGCATAATTAAGACATCTAGGTTGGTTTGACCCATCGATCCCGATTTTTGAAACGAAATCATTGAGTTGGCTTGCTTAAGGATCAAGCTGTGAAAAAACCTTTGCACACACACACTTTGAGTCTGACATAGATCATTTATTGAAAAACTCAGATTTGAGTTGCATTGAGTGTTTTGAATGTCTCTGGTTTCATTACTGGGCATTCCTTGAGGACGATAATATGTATAACTATTGGGACAATTTCGTAGCATGTAATATAGTATGATGATATGGAAGGCCCCACCATGTGGTTCATCTTGACCAAGTGTAAGCAGCGGAAATCAGAAAGCTAAACCAAGACTGGGGGCAACCAGTCTACCACATCGTGAATCAGGGACATAACAAGATATTGAGTCATTAGACTAGAGAGAAGGCCGAGCAATCACCTGGAGAACTGGCGGAAAACCTAATCCAGCGGGATAGGAAAATTCATTCATGCATGCATACACGTAACATATTTTGCATTCTTTTTTTTGTGTTTGTTTTGTTTTGTACTCACAGGTTTCAAAGAAGAAAAAGAGAAAGCGGCAAAGACAAGCCAACCAGAATCAGCAACATACGAGTAGTAGTTTTGGGGATGAGTCCCAGGGCTGAGGCCCCTATCAGTATCAGTTTGGGGACGAAGCCCACAACATCAATATCAGATTTTAGGATGAGTCCCAGGGTTGAGGCCCATATCAGTTTCAGTTGTAGGGATGAGCCTTGGGGGCGAGGCCCGCACCGGTATTGATATCAGTTTTAGGGATGAGTCCCAGGGTTGAAGCCCGCATTGTCAGCATCAATTTCATGAATGAATCCTAGGGTCGAGGCCCACATCAGCATAGTTTTGGAATGAATCCAGGGAATGAATCCCAGGGCTGAGGCCCACATCGTCAGAGTGTTGGAATGAATCGGGGAATGAATCCCAGGGCCGAGGCCCACATCGTCAGAGTGTTGGAATGAATCGGGGAATGAATCACATGGTCGAGGCCCATATCGTCAGAGTGTTGGAATGAATCCCAGGGTCGAGGCCCATATCAGCAGTTTTCGAGAATGAATCCCAGAAGGTCGAGGCCCACATTGTCAGCAGTTTCGGGAAAGAGTCCCAGGGTTGAGGCCCACATCAGTATCAGTCTGGGGCGAGGCCCATGTCAGTATCAGTTGAGGGCGAGCCCACATCAGTATCATCTGGGGGCGAGGCCCATGTCAGTATCAATGGAGGGCGAGGCCCACATCAGTATTAGTCTGGCGCGAGGCCCATGTCAGTATCAGTTGAGGGCGAGGCCCACATCAGTATTAGTCTGGGGCGAGGCCCATATTAGTATCAGTTTGGGGCGAGGCCCACATCAGCTTGGGGGCGAGGCCCTACATCTATATCAGTTTAAGGGCGAGGCCCATATCAGCTTAGGGGCAAGACCCCGCATCAGTACCAGTTGAGGGCGAGGCCCGTGTCAGCTTGGGGGGCGAGGCCCACATTAGCATCAGTGATAGACTTGTCGGGTATGGCACTCTAGGGGCGAGGCCCACATTGACATCAGTTTCAGTTTCTGCCGAGAATGGCATTCTGGGGGCGAGGCCCACATTGACATCAGTTTCAGTTTCTGCCGAGGATGACATTCTGGGGGCGAGGCCCATATCACATCAGTTTCAGCTTCTGCCGAGAATGGAATTTTGGGAGCAAAGCCCGTATTGAGATCAGATCTGTTTCGGCCGAGGATGGCATTCTGAGGGCGAGGCCCATATCACATCAGTTTCAGCTTCTGCCGAGAATGGCATTTTTTTGGGCGAAGCCCATATTGAGATCAGATCAATTTCGGCCGAGGATGGCATTCTGGGGGCGAGGCCCATATCACATCAGTTCCAGTTTCTGTCGAGAATGGCATTCTGGGGGCGAGGCCCACATTGACATCAGTTTCAGTTTCTGCCGAGAATGGCATTCTGGGGGCGAGGCCCACATTGACATCAGTTTCAGTTTCTGCCGAGAATGGCATTCTAGGGCGAGGCCCATATTACATAAGATCATTATAGTCCGGGAATGGACAGTCCGGGAATAGACAGCTCGGGAATTAGCACGTCGGGAATGGCACTCCGGGAATGGAGATTTAGTCCGGGAATGGACAGCTCGGGAATGAGCAAGCTCGGGAATGAGCACGCCGGGAATGGCACTCCTGGAATGGAGATTTAGTCCGGGAATGGACAGTCCGGGAATGGATAGCTCGGGAATGAGCGCGCCGGGAATGGCACTCCGGGAATGGAGATTTAGTCCGGGAATGGACAGTCCGGGAATTGACAGCTCGGGAATGAGCACGCTCGGGAATGAGCACGCCGGGAATGGAGATTTAGTCCGGGAATGGACAGCTCGGGAATGAGCACGCCGGGAATGGCACGCCGAGAATGGCACTCCGGGAATGGAGATCGGTTCGGGAATGGACCACAACGGTGACAGTTCGGGAATGAACTTCATCACATCATATCACAACAACACTCCGGGAATGGAGATCGGTTCGGGAATGGACCACAACGGTGACAGTTCGGGAATGGACTTCATCACATCACATCACAACAACACTCCGGGAATGGAGATCGGTTCGGGAATGGACCACAACGGTGACAGTTCGGGAATGGACTTCATCACATCATATCACAACAACACTCCGAGAATGGAGATCGGTTCGGGAATGGACCACAACGGTGACAGTTCGGCAATGGACTTCATCACACTACATCACAGCTACACTCCAGGAATGGAGATTGGTTCGGGAATGGACCACAACGGTGACAGTTCGGGAATGGACTTCATCACACTACATCACAGCTACACTCCGGGAATGGAGATCGGTTCGGGAATGGACCACAACGTGACAGTTCGGGAATGAACTCCACCACACCACAGCACATCATCGGTTCGGGAATGGACCAGGGGTCGAAGCACCTCAACATCAACTCAAATCAACACGGCAAGTCAAGTGGCAGCTGGCGAGCCAGGTAAGTAAAAATGCATTGCACGTACTTTGATAGAATTGTCATTGTCACACACTGCACAAGTCCCATCAAAGTGGGGGCGACTGTAGGCATTGCATTTTTGCATATCAGCCCAGATGAGTCTCGTATGGAGACACTACCTCTTTAGTTGTGAAAGCCGCGGGAAATGGACGTTGGAAGGGTAAGTTGGAAAATGGAATTTTTGTCAGATTTAACTCGCTTTTTTCGCTTCGGGTTCGCTTGTTAGACCTCTGTTTTAAAACACACCAAACCCATTAAAACACATCTCACAAATTAAAAAATTAAAATATTTAAAACACATCTCACAAATTAAATAATTAAAACCAATTAAAATTAAACTTAAATTAAATTAAATCACATTCACCAATTAAATTGAACTTGAAATTAAATTAAATTAAATTCCTAATTTAAATAAAACACATTCCTAAATTAAATTAAATCACCTTCCTAAATTAAATAAATCATATCCTTAACTAAAAAGAATAAATCAAATAACTTCCCTTAATTAAAAGATTTTCCCTATCTCATTTTAATTAAAAGATATCCCCAATTAACACACAAATCCTTCTCCTACCCAAATAAGGTAAAACCCCCTCCCTTGACCTATAAAAAGAACCATTCACCCATCTTTCCAAACCCTGGCTGGCTAGCTCATTCACACAATATTCATACAAGAAACAATCTAAAGCCACGCCCAAAAATTGTCCACCTGCTCCCCTCAAAACCTACGCACACACTCACCCAAAGCCACAATCACTCCCCACTCACTAACTCTCTCGCCTCCAGTCAATCACGCCCAACTCTCGCCAATACCCATACACCTAGACCATCTCCATTCACATACGCGAACCCTCTCAGCACACGCCCAGCCTCCACAAAGCAAAGACCCATCCAGCGCCACTTGCCCATTCACAGCCTCCTCCTAACCTTCACGATTAACTGCCCACAAAGCCAATCAACCTTCACGCTCAACTCACAAGCACATAGCCATCACGCCCATAAACTGCCCACAACGCCACCTGCCTTCACTCAAACCTGCCATACTGCCCATCAACAGCCCCTCCATTCGCACACCTGCCTTCACTCAAACCACGCTTACTGCCCATCAACCCTTAGTCACACATTAACCGCTTCAATCAACTGCCCTCACCGCTTCAATCAACTGCCAACTTCAAACGAACAGCCCCACGCACCTTCTCCAATTCAACAGCAAGCCTATCAACTACAGCCCTCCACGCATCCCCCTACCAAGAACCCTGCACAAGCCCTTCAACGCACTCATCACACCTTCACGTAAAACCCTGCTTCACGCCACATTCCACACACTCATAGCCATACGTTGCCGCTTCAACATAGCACTTATCTCACCAAACACTCACGCTAATTGCCCCTCACAGTAACCAATTCACACACCAAGAACAGCCCTTCACTGCACACATAAACGCCCAAAAACCAGCCCAGTTCAGCCCCACAAAATACCCCTGGAACTGCCGCAAACCTTGCCCCTTGGAACTGCCGCATAAGCCATTTAACTTTCTACCCAAACTGCCGCAAATTGCACCAACCCCACTGCCCAGTTAGCCGCAGAATTAACCCTTAAAAAAGTCCAAAGAAACTGCATTGTTTAACCACAAAAACTGCCCCCGAAACCCTTCAAAAACTACCCCCAAACCAGTCCAAATAACCCTCAAAACAGTCCCCTAATTACCAAAAACAGTGACCCGAAAATACAACAAAAACAGCAGTGAAACGGAGTGAAAACAACAACCCGAACAATGAAACAGCGAGGAAAGACGTTGAGTTAGTGAATCGAAAGAGTTGCGGATCATTCACCCTTCCGACGGCCGTGTAACGCGCTTTCGTGAGACGACAAAAGAGGTTAGACCTGAGGGCCCTTTTTTACTTATCTTCTTTATTTTTGTTTATTTATTTTGATATATAATTGCATGAGAGTCGTTTGAGGCATGATGTGATTGTTGGATGAGCGGGATATGTGTTCCCCTTTTGTGGTATATCGGATGGAAACCCGGACGTAAATTCCATAGCCGATTCCGAATGGACGGTAGTATGGTCTGCACTCGGGATACAATGTCACGTACCACTTAGGATACACATCTCTCGTCTCATCCAAACTTGTATTTGAGCATGTCATAGTTCTAGGCCGTTTATTTATTATTTTAAGCATGAGTTAATTTAGTCTTGTTATTTAATTTTCAAAGCATGATTGTGTTATTTAGGCATGTTGTTTCTTCATTCTTTATGCATGATGTTTCGTTTAGTTTATGTTTATGTTTAATTCGTTATTTGTTTACTTTGGTTTAATGGTTCAATATGCTCGTTGTGTTATATTGTGTGGAGTTATTTGGATGAAAGCATGTTAGATCTAAGTACCCTTGAGCATGAATATTGAATAGATTCGGTTAGTTTATTGCACAAATCATATCATCACAAGTGACATAAGTAAGGGACCATTCCGAACCCAACGGTTTGAGGTCTTCCCTTGCGAGGGGTGAGTGCAGCCTTAAATCTTTGTCCCGGTTCACACCGGGTGGCGACTCCATGTTTTATTCGTACTTTCCAACTAGGCCGCGAGCCTAGAACAGTGTCGTCCAGGTTGTTGTCTACAATTATTAATCATATTAATAATATATATTATACATATGTGAGTATATAATTAGACTATCCAATTATATTTAATCTGCTACAGTATATCGAGCTAGCACGGGGACCAAATGGACCTACGGTTCCAAGCTCCAATAATCCCGAAATATTAATTAAACTCTTAATTAAATATTTTGAATTATTAATTTTGGGTTATTCCATTAAAAACCTGAAGCTGCACTCTCATTGCCGTAGATAGATAATATAAGTCGAACTACGTCGGTATCCATCGATATAGCCATTACATACGGATTGACCCTTCACGAGTATCTCATAATTAGAGTTAGGTCATAATGTCTATTATACCCCTCTATTTATTTTTACCTTAAGTACCATTGATTCTCTAATGAACGATTTATACATAACTATTATGAATGTTAATCTTTCTATCTGCAATAGAAAGACTTGAACGCTTTAATTGTTCAAGCACTGAATTAATCTTTAAGGAAGATACTCCTCTACTTCTCGCAAGAAGGAGTTAACTCCATACATATGTAACACGTCCACATCTACACACCAAACCATGTTCCCAAAGTATGTAGCTGTTGTTCGAGATTGATACACCAACCGAACCTTTGTAAATCAAAGGACATAGCCTGCCATGTAGGATTTCATATTTCACTCACAATGCATATCAATCCATATATGACCATATAGTAGATTGAAATGAATTTCTTTATTTAACGGATATTATAAGAAACTCATTTCTATTTAGGTACAGTCCTATATGATCACATCATGTAAGGTGCATTCATTCTCATGTCACCACATAGACGATCCCGGATCAAGGTCCCCATACAATTATAGAATAGACCGCAACTATTGATCAACCGCAAACAAAGTACCTGGTTTGTTTTCTCTCTATGGACTATTTTAGATTACTAACTTCATACTTAAATCCTCTTGTGTGTGACACTCATACACTAAGTCTAAAGGCACATGAGTAATCAAGGGTAAACATGATAATTTACAATATGTGATATTAAACAAACACTTTGATAAATGAATAATGAACCTTTTTATTTCATAATATATAATTTCGTTTACATTACATGAAACTCTAAGGCATATATCCCAATATCCCTAAAACTTGACTGCTTCCTTCTTGCACAGTCTTTGAAATGCATCACATCAATCCAAGATTGTCACCGCCATATACTAAATTCATTTTTTATTCCGCCATAATCCTACCCAATTCTTTTGCGACTTCAACAAATTCTACATTATTTCCAGAGTTAGATCCACAAAATACACATATATCAGCGACTCATTATCTTGAAAATTTCTTCATTCTTTATACTCTATCTTATTTGGATATGTCGAAGAGAAAAATGACAAGATGTATTTACAAATCCTAAAAAATGGTGAGTAATAAAGGCACTAGTAGTTGTAAAATAACAACTGTCAGATGAACAGTAAAATAGATCGTGAAAGTCAAAAAAGATTAGATACTGTCAAAAACATTAAAGTAAACGAAATCAAAATAGTTAATTGAAATAATATGTACTAGTAGTTGTGATTGTGGCTCATATATTCCTCTGGTTTTACGTCCGCTAACAGCTTGAACTCCATCTATTGGTCGGGGATATGTTTCCCATTTAATTTTCTTACAAATTGGCAAATAAGGTCTTTTACAGGGTTATTTAAATTGTGAATCACTGTATACACATGTCCATTAGGATGCATCTCAAGAGTCAATGATATATCATCTAATAAATCCTTACTGAAGCTATCTCTAATGAATTGAATTTATTTTCTCTATTTTCAGACACCATTCCTAAAGAACGACAACGAGTGTTGAACGTCCAATGTTCCCATTTATAACAAACATCTAATTACTTAGCTTTATATTTCTTAGAATAGGTGTTTTGCCTTAAACTAGACATGTAAGAGATGAATGAATCGGCCAATTCACCTACCAAATGAACCTTTACTTCAATTACCCAATGAATATCACTATGAATACCATTGATCATAAGAAGCTTCTTTCTTATAGTGCGTGCTTTGTAAATTCTCATCAGAGAATTTTGCGGGATAGAAGGAAAATGTTTATGGAGTTTTGTGAGAGTTTCTTTCATGCCTTGATCGCTTGTAAGGGAAGAATAAATTACCAATTTAGATAAGTTTGTTCATTTCCAAGTAATAGGTACTTCAATCCTTCAGAAAAAGACTTTAATTCCAATTTGGGTGCTTCTATTTGTTTCTCTTCTTCAAGTGTTCCTAATTCCTTAAAATATTGCTTCTCTCCATCGTCTTCTTATACCTGTGTAGAATGAAGTAAAGAAAACCATTAGAAATATCTGGATTTAATTGTGTACTTGATTCGATAAAATTAGCTGCACAGATTTTCAAAGAGTCAGATAAACTCCCAAGTTGAATATATTCCTCCAAAATTGGTTCAATTTGTTCTATGTCCTCATTTTCACTGTCTTATCATATGGTTGCTTACACATGTCTAAAGTCATATTATCATTGGATAGATTCATGATTCTATTCTTGTAAGAAATTAAAACATTAACTATTGCTAAAATGGACGACCCAATATTATAGGAATTGGTTTGTAATTACATGTTATAGTTTGTGTTTCCAAGACAATAAAATCCACAAGATATATGAATTTAACAACTTGTAATAACACATCTTCCATAATTCATTTTGGTACTTTAACTGATCTATTGGTAAGTAAAATATTTTGGAGTTGGTGTTTGGAGCGTCAATATAAATAATGTATTGTATCATTATATTTTATTGATTATTAATAAAAATAACTACGTTTTCAGTTCAACCTTATTAATGGTAATTATTATGACATAATGTATATTACTTTGAAATATAAATATGATGGGAATGACAACGACCTTAAAATAGTCATGTAATACTGGACACTAGGTGGTCCGATATTGGGATATTATTACTATAAACTATTCTTAAAATTAATATCCCTAGTCATTGGTTTTGGAATACGGTCGAATTCCTATAACCTATAAGACTAGCACATGTCGTAAGTTGGAATTGGAGTTCCAATAGTCTAACTTAATGGACCATGAGCATGGGAATCTCATATAGTCATGAGGGTATTTGTTGGAATGAATGTTGAATGACTCATATGTGACCACCATCCAATAGAATCTCCTCATATGTAATCCATTGACTATAGGATAACATTGACTTTGTGTGTGATCCTCCACACTTGGATGCCATGTATGTCGGAGACCTTTCATGGTCTAACCGCTAAATATTCGTTGGGTGTGGACTGATGCACTCATTAATCAAATGTGTGTCAAGATCGGATTTATCGACTCGTATATGTACCATAATGGGTTAAGGTATCCATGTGAGTGAGTCCAGATTCTTAAGACTTTGGCCAAAGTCGATCACCTAGGGTTGATCGTATATATCATAAATAGTGTTCTGATTAGTTTTAAAGAATCTTAGACATGATGAGATTACGAGATGTGCTCCTTGGAAACTTGATGGTGTAATCTATGTTTCCTAAGCACAACTAGAATAGCCTACGATGGAAAGATTGTTAAACATATGTGATGACTACGAATTTTATAGTTTAGAAAGATTGTTCGTGTTCTTCTCAAATTTAGAGATGGCTGAATTGTGTACATATGATCTAGGCTTATATGACGAACGTGTCTAAACTTAAAGAGTCTCAAAATATGAAGTGTACTCATTGAGCACTTGGGTAGCCGATAATATTTGATAATGAATAATATTTGATATTATAATTATCAATCAAAGTAATTAAATGTTATTTGAAAAAATTAATTATTTACTTGACCTATTGGGATTAATTAGATTAATCTAAAATCACAGAAGAGCTTTATTATGATTTCATAAATATCTATACCATTGGAGGATATTTTGGTAATTATAAAATATGTAATAAAAAGTGTATTTGGCCTAATTTAATTGGATTAAATCAAAGTGATAGACAATGAGATAATCAAGTGGTTAAACTTTGGCTAGATTTAATTGAATCAAAATGGTTGACAAAGTTGATTAGTTACATCTAATATTCATATTTGGACAAATTGGATTAAGCCTACTTAAAAGTTGATTAGAACTTTTATTAATTGAAAAACGTATAAGCTTGACTATAAAAGGCAAGCTTGGGGATATTTTCGACTAAACAAGCATAAGGAAAATCATAAGTAAAATTAACCTAAAGAAAGTATTTCTGAGAGATGCTTTGGAAGTTCTCTGTATTTTCAACAAAGAGAAGAAGATTGGATCTTGAAATCAAGCTTGCTACGTAAGTTTGATCTTCTCTAAAGTTATGTTTTTCATTTGTGAGTTGTTGTCATTAGTAAAACATATAGGGATGTATTATGTATTGGATACATAGTAACATAGCTTACTGAATTATGTATTGGATATATAGTAATATAGCTCCAAGTGTTGGAGTTGGTGCTTGGAATGCCAATCCGAATAATATATTGTACATTATATTTTATTATTTTTTAATAAAATAACTAAATTTTCATTTCAACTCATGTTAATGTTAATTATTATGTCATAATGCATATTAGATTATAAATAAATATACTGAGAATGTCATCGACCTTAAAATAATCATGTAGTAATACATGACACTGAGTGGTCTGACATTGGGCTAGCATTACTATTATAAACTAATCTTAAAGTAAATATTCCTAATCGTTGATTTTAGAATACAGTCAAATTTCTATAATCTAGAAGACGAACACATGTCGTATATTGAATTGGAGTTCCAAATATTTAACCCAATGTACCATGAGCAATGAAAGCTCGTATAGATATGTGGTTATTCGTTAGAGCAAATATTGAATGACTCACAGGTGATACCTAATATTTGGAAGTACACACCACCGTCAATAAGAATCTCCTCGGGTCGAGTAGCATATGTAGTCCTTTGACTATAGGATAGAATAATATTTGATATTATAATTATCAATTAAAATAAATAAGTGTTATTGGATAACATAATTATTTACTTTGACCCAATTAGATTAATCCAAAATCACACAAGGGCTTTGTTTTAATTTCATAAATATCTCTATCATTGGAGGATATTTTGGTAATTATAAAATATTTAATAATATGTGTATTTGGCTTGATTTAATTATATTAAATCAAAGTGGTAGACAATGAACTAATCAAATTGGTTAAACTTTGTCTAGATTTAATTATATTAAATCAAAGTGGTAGAGAGTGAACTAATCAATTGATTAAACTTTTTCTAGATTTAATTGGATTAAATTAAAGTGTAGACAAAGATGATTAGTCACACCTAACTATGCATATTTGGACAAATTGGATTAAACTCACTTAAAAGTTGATTAAAACTTTTATTTACTCAAAATTGCATAAGCTTCACTATAAAAGGCAAGCTTGATCAAGTTTTTAAGCAAGCAAGCATAAGGCAAATGATAAGAAACATTAGCCTAAATAAGTGTTTATAGAACATTTGGAAAGTATCTATATTTTTCAACAAGAAGGAGAAGAATATATCTTTGGTTCAATCTTACTAGGTAAGTTTGATCTTCTCTAATAATCTATGTTACATCAGAAAGGCTTCAAAAATATGAATTTCTGTGAAGGCCCATGGGAGGGACTTAGAAGCAATTTTCAGGGGGTCATAATGTAATTTTCAAAAACTTTCTTATAAATACCCCATAGTTTATTCTTATTGTGAAAATGACAGAACATAATAAACATCCCAACCCGACCCCCCCGGTCTCTAAACCCATGCATGTGTTTGACCTAGTTGTGTCGGCGGCCTGCCGGCCAGAGGGGTATGCGGACTACCCATCCAACTTGTGGTGGCCGGCGGCGCGTGATGGGTTTTATCATCCCGGCTAATCGCTTCATTTCACGGCCTGAGCCACCCACCAAATTAAAGCTCTCAGAGAGTACTACAAGTTGGCGGTAATGATTGTTATGATATGTGCTTGGTTGCACGTAAAACGAGTGGAAAAGAGGCGATGAAAGATATGGAGACTGTAAAGGTTATGGCATTTTCATTCGTAATAATATGTATATTCATATGTTTGAAACATATATATGTATGTGAGTGTTTGAATGATATATTGGAGTGTTTGTCATGGATGTGCTTGTGTATGAGATGTCATGTGATGAGTTTGTGTTCAATGATATGTTTGTATGTTTAATTATTTAATGTTCTCATAGTATAGTAGTCAAGCTGGTTAGGAAATCTGTTCGGACGTAACTCATCTCATACCTATTCTAAAATAAGTAATAAGTCACGTACAAGCATTGTGTGTGTAAGCTAGCTGTATGTATGTATTGTTGGATGATGTAATATTTGATATGCTGATTGTTATGTGTGCTTCATGGTTGGTTGCATGACTTTTGTAAATATGTCTGAGTGTATGTATGTGTATGACAAAACTCGTGATATTTGTGGATCGTGTATGCTTATGTGAAATGAATGGATGAGTTGAAATTGATGTGATTATCATAGGTTATAAAACTTGTTTGCTAAGTTGTATTGGTATGTACATATATGTGTAAGAATTCTGAAATTGGATTTGTATGTGTATAAGAGAAGTGTGCTACAATATGTGTGAATGCATATGAACTCCAAGTGTTAAGCTATTGTAAGGTTATCGTAGTTAAAGAAGGCTAAAGCAAGAATGTTTTGGTATTGAAGTAAGTTGTTTTGGTTTCAAATGTTCACTTATGTTAAGCTATAATATCTATGTGTATGAATGGATGTACGTAAGGATATGAACCTATAACGATATGAGTACTTGTAAGTAAATGAATATGTATATGTATCAGTATATGAACATACATTTGTAAATTTGTATTATGTTAAGATATATATAGGTTGTGTATATGGAATCGGCAAATGGGGCAAACCATGATTTCTGATTTGGTATTACCTTATGTATGAATACGACGTATGAATAAGTTGCTATTATTTTATACATACGATTTATTTGTATTTAGATTGAAGTGGTTAAGCAAGATAAGGAATGAGTATAAGCTAAACACTTTTCGAATGAATATGTTTAATTAATAAGTTATGTATCAAAGGTTTACAGATGGAAAATAGGAAACTAAGTATGTTTGATCGATAAATGAAAGATATGAGGACTGTAAAAGTTATTACATTTTCATTCGTAATAATATATATATTCGTATATTTGAAACATATGTATTTATGTGAGTGTTTGAATGATATCTTGGAGTGTTTGTCATGGATGTGCTTGTGTATGAGAAGTCGTGCGATGAGTTTGTGTTCAGTGATATGTGTGTATGTTTAATTGGTTGATGTTCTCGTGGTATAGTTGTCGAGCTGGTTAGGAATTCGTTCGGACGGTATTCATCTCATACTTATTCTAAAATAGGTAATGAGTCATGTACGAGCATTGTGTGTGTAAGACAGATGTATGTATGTATTGTTGGATGATGTGATCTTTGATGTACCGATTATTATGTATGTTTTGTGGTGTGTTGCATGATGTTTGTAAATATGTCTGAGTGTATATATGTGTATGACAGAACTCGTGATATATATGGATTGTGTATACTTATGCGTAATGAATGGATGATTTGAAACTGATGTGAATATCAGAGGTTATAAAGCATGTTTGCTAAGTTGTATTGGTATATACGTATATGTGTAAGAATTCTGAAATTGAATTGGCATGTGTATAAGAGAAGTGTGATACGGTATGTGTGAATGCATATGAACCCCAATTGCTTTGAATGTCTGGCCATCATATTGACAACATGTAAATATGTAAATATGAAAATTTGACATGGGTAAAGTATAAGGATAATAGAAAGCTGATAACTCTAAACTCGTAATTACTTGATAATTCTTAAAATCTTATAATATAATTGACTTGTATGTTATGTTTGTAGTACTAGAATGGTTACTTACTAAGGTTTTATAACTCATACCAAAACAGTTTGCTAGTTTTGCAGGTTGGCTACCAGATTGGTCAGCCACTTCAGCTTTGGAAGTCATGCTCGGGACGCGGATCACCCAAGAGGTAGTCACCCTCGCAAGTGTCCTGGGAGAAGTTTTAGAATTTTAGGATGTTGGTTATTGTTTTGGTTGTTGTGTTGCTTATATACTTTTATTCTATAACATGTGTCGATGTTAAAATTAATTTTGGGTGTTTTGAAGTGTTTAGGGAAGGTTAGAAGCAATTAGGGTAAAATACCATATTTCCATCACCTCTCTTACCAGAGAGCTGATGGAAACAATGAAAAAAAATTTCAAAAAAATAAAAAATAAAATAAAATATTATGTGCTAAATGCGACAATGTAGTGCCCGCATCGCGCCCGTGAGCGCTGAAATTTATTTTCAGCGCTAATAGAATGGTATCATAGCACCAATCCGACCTTAGGAGTCCCACAACATTGCCCCAATAGAATAGTATCAGAGCATGTCTTAACCACACAATACATGTTTTTGATTCTATGCCTCTGTAATTTCAATTTAATTATGCATAAGTCATATTGGATATGCATTGTATGTTTTAAATTAAAATTATTATTTTGACCCAAGCATATTAATGACTTGATTTTCATAAATCTCTCATGATTAGGTGATTACTTTTAAATAATAATATTAATAATGTTAGAGCAGTATTAGATGGTATGTCTTGTTAATACATAGATGAATGAGTTCTTATTACTTATGCTCAATATCGTCATTATTGTGAGGGTATAAGTGGTCGGAACTTAGGTCGCTCCGGTAAAATATTAGATGTAGCCTGATGAGTTGCCGTAGTAACCAAATACTATCATTATTGTCAAGCTGTACTTACGAATTTCATTATTACACATTGACAACTATACACATGGAATACGTCTTAATCCAATACCGTCATTATGAGGATAAGAAATGGTTCAGGACCAAACTTATGAGTCACATGAATATGATTGACCTTTGAGGTCTACCTAATGAGTTTATGAAGGCCAACACAGTCATTATTATGAGGTTGAAGTAAATGTTATGGGATCCACTTCCCGCTATGAAATTTAATTGCCAAATTTCTATTTCTCTGTTAAGGGAGATTACAAAATTACGTAAAGTAGTGGGAGGGAAATAATTGATTTAAAATCCATAATCGTGTTAGTGTTCTTATATTGAAATGAAAATGTTCTACTAGTGTTTAATTTTTGTCTTGTAGATGGCTGTCGCAAATCTATTAGCGTGAATTTTGGATTCTAATAAATTAAAAGGAGCCGATAACTATTTTGAATAGGAAATGAACATCCGTCTTGTCTTGAAGTCAGAGAAGTTGAGTTATGTGACGATCAA
This sequence comes from Zanthoxylum bungeanum, assembly GCA_019454045.1. Classification (NCBI taxonomy): domain Eukaryota; kingdom Viridiplantae; phylum Streptophyta; class Magnoliopsida; order Sapindales; family Rutaceae; genus Zanthoxylum; species Zanthoxylum bungeanum. Next base: position 147,261 of record SKCR01034251.1, on the reverse strand, counting down.
TCAATTGCCTGTTGAAATCCATCCTAATTCCATTCTCGAAGAGCGAGAGACATTTGAAAAATGGAAGGATAATAACCTAAAGGTGAAATCCTACATTTTAGGATCAATGGTTCCATATTTACTAAGATAGTACATATAGATATATGAAGCTTGGAGCATTATGAGAACACTCAGGGAGTTATTCAAAGCAAATCAAGAAATTGAAATATATCGGTGGTCTAAGGAATTGTTTCATGCTACGCTCATGGATGGAGGAGCAGTCCGCATTAATATTTTGAACATGATCGATCAGATTCGATATTTGGAATGACAGAGCATTATGATCGATGAACGGCTATGTCGAAATTTTATTTTATCTTCTTTGCATGGTACTTACTCTATTTTTGTGTTAAAGTTTCATATGCATTTGATGCAAGCCAGTTATGAGGAACTTCATAACATGTTACGCACGGCGGAGCATGATTTGAAGATAGACAATCTCATTTTTTACCTCCATGCTAGATTAAGCTCTTCAAAGGCTTCTAGAGAGTGGAAGAAAATCAAAATAGGAAAGAATAAGCTATCAAATAGATACTCCAAGAATTATAAAACTTCAAGATTTCATGTAGCTCGTGATGTATATCTATACTACAAAAAGTTGGACACTAGAAGAAAGATTGTCCATAGTTTAAAGGAAAGGCAAGACCCTCAAACACGCTTTGTATTTTTCCTATCATTGACATCTCTTTAGCCTTATATGCAAATAGTGGATGGGTGTTAGACACCAGCAGTCCCACTCATATTTGTAACTCTATGCAGGTCATAAGGGTTAAAAGAAGGCTAAACAAAAGGGAGATCCAACTTAGAGTTGGAAATGGCGAGACATTGGATTTCAAGGCCATAAGAATGGTTGTTCTAGATCTCCCTAATGTATGTAAATTATTTTTAAATGACTATTATTATGTACCCTCTCTTATCATGAAAATAATATTATTACCGATATTGGATAAAGAGGGATATAAAATAAATATTAAAAATAATGTTTTTATGTTTATATGATAAAGACAACTATTTGATATTTGATTGTTCTTTATCTAACGGTCATTATGTGTTGAAACATATCAAGATGTCTTTAATATAAAGGAAAATACAAGTAAAAGATCTGAATTAAATAATACTTAATTATGGCATATGAGATTGGGCAGTTAGAGTTGGTGCTCTGAACGCAAATTTTATTATGTATTTCCTTGTAAATACTTATGTAACATTTTATTATGAATAAAATGAAAAGTTTATTTTATATAACTTATTCATTAATATGGTAAAGATCTAACCGACCTTAGAATGATTAGTTATGATACTATTGCAAAAGTGTCGCAACTGACATTGAGTTGTATCATGACGTTGTCATTCTTAGACAGTTCTCGATCAAGGTTTACACTACTTGGTCAGTAAAGTAAACCTGTTGAGACTGGTACATGTCGTATATTGGAATCTTGGATTCCGATGGTTTCTCAGTGAACCATGAGTCTTTGAGACTTGTCTAGACGTGTAGGTATTTATAGCGGATAAACATTGAATAACTCACCGAAGATTCTTAATGGTACACCAACGTCAATAAGAATCTTCTCGGGTTGAGTGAGCATAATGATTCTTTGACTTGAGATACCACTGTGGATATATGAGTTATCCACCACACTTAGATGGTAGTCACGTCACCCATCTATTTATATCAGACCTTCGCCTGTTCGTTGAGTATGGACTGATGCTCAGGATATCCTGTATGTATCAAGAAAAGATCCGTCAGCTCTGTGTACAGAGCATAGGAATTCAATATGGAATTAGCAATCTGTTAAATACATGAGCCCGTGGTACACTGTAGAATTCAGGATTAAGTGTTATTAAGGGATTGCTAATAGAAACGTCGACGTGATTATATCTATAGAGATTTGACGTTTGTATCTATATCTCTGGAATAATCTGGATACCTGCGACAGATGGATTATACGTATGCAGTTACCTCGACCTATATGATTCACAGAGTTTATCTGTGTTCATCATAATTTACGAGTGACTGAATTATAGACATGAAATTTAATTTCGTGATGGATATGTCTGGATCTAGAGAGTCTCACTAATGAAATATACTCGTAGAGCACTAGGGTAACTGTTATGAATAATACTGATTATTTATAACTCGTTTAACGGTTAAACGAAAAATACATGCAATCAGGACCTAAGGGTCATTTCCAAATTAATGTGTATTTGTATTTAATACTTGATTTTATTAAATACACATTAATAAAATATCGATTTGTGATATTTGACATATATCATTAATTATGTATTTGAGATATTTAATGTAAATAATACATATATTTAAGATATTTATATTTATTATTTAATTAATAAATAATTAAATTAATTAATAAAGTAAATATCTTTAGTAATGATTTTATTAGGAAATGGCATGGTACATTTGGAACACAATTTGTTGCTTTATTAAAGATAAAGTGTTAACTTTAATTTTGCAAAATGTGTGCCAATGGAATTTGAACAAAGATAAAATAATTGTTGTTTTATTTTTGTAGCAAAATTCGGCCAAGTGGGAAAATTAACAAAATGGTTTTGTTTTTTATTTTTCAACACTTAAACAAGTTTCACAAAATATTTACAAAGTGAGTTGAGAACATTTGTGGAAGAAATATAGAAATACAAAGGCAAAACTTGAATTTTTTAAGTAATTTCACACTTTATTCTACATGAAAATTATTTCAATTTATATTAGCTTCAATTTGCGTTGCTAAGTTGATGTATCTACTCTTTGGGTTTGTAATAATATGTGTTAAAAGCTTGTTGGATGTGATTAGCATGTGTGATTAATTAATGAGCTAATTAGGAGTAATTATCCTTAATTGATTAATTAAAGATTAAAGTTGTCATTCTAGAGTTTTAATTCCACTCAATTATAACCTAAAATTGTTCTTAAGTTATTTCAAGTGGGGGACTTGTTTGGTGAATTATTGAATTTATTAAAGCATTGAATTATTTCAATTTAATGTAAATTGTGCAATTGGAGTAATCTGTGAAATTAGGGTTCTTAAATTAGTCCAATTTTGGGGCTTTTCATATATGTAATGTAATTTGATGTATATTTGATGTATATTAAATTTGGGATTGATTGGATTCGATCTTGACATGTTTTGAACATTTGGGGCCAAATTGTAATTAAGAAAAAATCTGGGGTGCTCTAGGCTTTTGTTGAAAAATTGGGGGTTTGTGTTGCAAATTGTAATTTCATGTATTAGATATTTATAAATCATTTTGGGATTGACTTTGAATCAATTAAATTTGTATTTAATTATTTAAGAACCAAAATGATCAAATTGTAAAATCTTGGGGCAAATTGGTAATTAGTAGAAATATGATTTCTTGGGTTAAAATTTCAAGTTTTAAGTATTGGTTAATTAAAAAAAATATTAAATTGTTCGAAGAAAAATTTTTGAAATCGGAAAAATTGGTTTTCCGCGTTCCGCTGCGCTAACCCTGTAGTTCCGTATAAAACCCTAACAAAATTGGTATCAAAGCGAGTCTGATTCTGGACACCCGATATATGATTATGCCTTTAAAATTCAATGTTGACTTTAATCTTGACTTTATACATGCATGTGTTTATTTAATTTGATTAAATAAAGTAAAAGCATCTTTTGCGGAAAAATCTCAATTTTTAAAATAAGGTTTGTAATTTAATATGTATTTTATGCATATTAATTGGTCCGTATTTTCAATACCGCTTATCGATAAATTTTCTGCGACTATATCCGAGAACATGCCAAAACTGTGAGGATATGGCAAGCAGAAATTTATCTGTACCGGATATATCTGATATTAGGTGAATTCAAGCGAAAAAGGAATCCTGAACATGCCAAAGCTGTCAGGGTTTCGCAAGTATCTTGAATTCATCATTGACAAGTTTAACCTTGGTACGCCTTCTTGTGAACGTGCCAAAGCTGTCACAATGAGAAACGACCAGGAATAAAAATCCATGAGTCACTATTGAGTGATTAAGAATGAGTTGTCTACCTAATGAATATACGTAGACGAGAACGTGTCAAAGTTGTGAGCTGAAATATATGCATGGGGTCCACCTTTCACTATTATGTTATGATTTGATTATCGCATGTTTTGTATTCTGTTTGGGGATTACAGTTTTGCATGAAATAATGGGAGGGGCATTTTTAGATTAAAAATCCATGATCTAGTTAATGTTTTATGATATAATATGAAACTGTATAATCTTTTATATGCTTATCTGTTTACAGTTGATTCGTTGTCTATTTGATAGATTTGCGATGGCGACACATGTTGGACAATTATGACCCATAGCGTCACTATTTGTACAGATCATGATGTTGTTGTACAAATTAACTATGTGACAAAGGAGATTGCACTCTTATCATTTGTGATTAGATCACCTAGATGGATAAATGATAGGAGGTCATTATGATTTGTTCCTGGATTGAGAATGATATGAGACAGTATCAGTCCACCAAGGATAAATCATTAAATATCCATAGTCAGAGTATTATCGAGATTGGACATCGATAAATACGTAAAAGACTAGTATTACACTTGTGCGCGTTGTGAGGGCACAACGACATAGTTCTCATATATTTGGGTATAGGATACTCATGCAAGTGTAATAGGAGATTGTGTTTCACCGATGGTACGGGAAACAACTTCGCTCTGGATAGACCCCCTCGAAATTCAATTGGTAGTATGACTATGTGTCTATGGAAGTCTGAAATCAGGGTAGGTGTATTTGGTCTTAACTTGAGACTTGCACCGCTAATACTTGCGAAAATCAATATACTTTGGTTGCGGTCGTCCAGGGCTTTAACAGGTTCTGTGTACGCCTATGCTGGGTATATTGAGAATCGTAGTGTGTTGGGTGTGATGTCAAGACGGAAGTGTCACTCCAGTTATATGGAGATGATGGTCACGTATGATACGGTACTAGTACTCTTAAGTACTGCAGTCATCGGGATAAAATAACAAGGTCATGTTTATCCGATTATAGAGACTAGTTACCAAACATCTGACATGTTCTTCGTACGGGGCAGACACAATTCCAGCCCAAGGCCTAGCACGTGATCATCCGATACTGGATCGACATACACAATACTACGTATACTACGTCTGATATAGATCCTTTATTCCTGTAAAGATATTTCTGGAGAATTGGGTAGGCATGGCGCTTTGCTAGAAGCCAACATTGTCTTATAAATCGGTATAAACGTAGTACTAGGTACTTACCTGTTCGGATAGTCCGACGACCGAATTTACTGCCAACATATCCGGGGATCTCATGGGTCGCTTCCCGAAGATTCACCGATGATGTATGACTCGCACTCTAAATTAATCTGGGATTAATTAGAAGAGAGAGAAAATTAATCTGGGATCAATTTCGGAGATATTTTATCTGGGATAAAATATCATTTAAAGAGAGATAACGATTAATTTGGAATTAATCGGTTAAATTAATATATTCAATATATTAAACGAAATTGGATTTCGACGCGGAATTAAAATTAGATTTTAATTCGGGCGAACGAATTAATTTAGAATTAATTCGTTAGCGACGTGAATAGTGACTTCGCTAGGCGTAATCATTTAATTGCGTCGCAACATAAAATTTGTTAATTTGGAATTAGCGAACCCGAGCCCGAGATTGTTTGCGAGCGCATTCACATTTCGAATTCGAGTGCGGCACCCAAGTTAAATCAAGCGTCAAATCGCTAGTCGCATCTAGCGTCACATCAAGTGTCAAATCATGTCACTTTGAGTGATGTGACCATTGATTGATTGATGGTAGTTGTTGGAATGGTTGTTGAGCTTTTACCATTTGACTTTTTGAAAGCCAAAAAAGTGGTAAATCATTTATTTATTTTTGGAAAATATATAAGTGTATTAGATACACTTTTCAACTAATTCAACACAACTTTCTCTCCTCCTCTCTTCTCTCATTCACACGCCCAAGGGGCTGAAAATTCTTCACTGGTTTCGTTCAAGAAACCGTGACTTAGGGAAGCAAGAGTGTTTTGTTTTTGTGGCAAAAAATCAAGAGAGCTAGCACTCCGAGAGACATGCGAAGGTGATAGGGAAGTCCACCAATGAGCCGGGAATCGTTTGACGAAGCTTGGAGCTCAAATCTTGAAGTAAAAAACTGAAAATACAGTGGGCTGTGACAGTGAACTGCCGAGCAACCAGTGAGCAGATTTTCAGTTTTTGTTCGTCTCCGCGTCGCTCAACCGATCGATGTGAGTATTCCGTAACTTCGTTGATTTGTATTCGCACTTATTTCATGCTTGTTTTATGATCTTTGGACCTTAATAGAAACCAACAATGGTATAGAGCAATGTTGAGCATGAAAAATGATTAGGGCTTAAAATTTGGGTAAATTGTATTTTAGCATGAATTAATGAAATTGGATGAATTAGTATGCTTAAATGTGTTTGGATTGAGGATTGATTGGATCAATTTAGAGAAATAATGTTTGGAACATTTTTCCCCAAATTCTTTATGTTGGCCGAATGCCTTGAGCCCTAATTGTCTTGGAATTTTTGATTTTTTGTTCATTGGAAGAATTAGAATCCTTCGGGAATGTTGATTTAATATTGATTGTGGATTCAATTGGATTGAAATCGAAATCGATTTAAAATTCCCCTAATTGCCGAGACATGTTGAGCATGGAAATGGGTTTGATTTTTGATGAAATGTGTTGGACATGTTTTGTTGTAATTGAGCATGATTAATTGTATAAATTAATATTTTGGAAATATTGATTTGGGTGATTAATTGTTTTATACACTTTAGTGCAATTAAATTGGGAAATTGGATTTTTGTGATTTAATTATGTTGGGCCTTAAATTGGATTTGGGCTTGTTGCGTTGTAATTGGGCTTCTTGGGCTTGGTTGTACCAAGTTAGGTTTAGGCCAAATGGATTGGATCTAATTGGGCCCAAAACCGCATCCATAAAGCCCAAATGCGACATAATGAACCTTTAAAGTTTAATTGGGCCTAATGGGCCTAAATTGATTTTTGGGCTTATGGGGTAATTCCCGGATTGGATTTTGGTTATTCGGTTTGACCCAAGTTGACCAAAAGTTCACGCCTTAAGAAATTAATTGAAAGCCCATTGGACTTTAATTAAATTGACGTTGGACGTTAATCGGGTTTTGAGACCCGTAACGATTAAATTTGGAATTTAAGTCGTAAAAGGTTTATTAATGAATGTAATATTTAATTTGGAATTAAATAGCGAATTAGTATTAAATAAAAATTGAATTGGATTTAATTTTGTAGTTTAATTTAATTCGAGAATTCTTACTTTTGGTACTTATTCGCAAAACAAGTTTGACTCGAACAAAATCAAATCGTTGTTTGAACATTGGATGATCACTAATTATCAGATTAATTAATTTGATTAGATTGATTGATAACATGCTTGTGTGAATACATGGTTGCGATGTATGAATAATGTATATCGGATGTATATTAGATGGGTGGGGCAATTTTAGAAATTGTTGTAATAATTTGATTTATTAATTGGACCTGCGTGTCCAGACTTATCACCTCCTTATTCTTTGTATTCTCTTCTCACATATTCCCCTCAATGTAAATGAGGTTTCTTTGGAAGTGTAGTGTAACGGGTAGAAGTAATACATGTGCTAGCGGGAGAGAGAAAATGAGAGATTTGATCTAGGATCAATTTGTAAAGTATTCATCCGCATATCATTATTATTTTATTCATATGCGCTTTATTATGTGTTTAGAATGCATGTTTAAGGGTGTATGATGATGAGACCTTAACAAAGATAATAAATTGGTTGCCAATTTGCACTCGAAAAACCCTCGAAAATATTAAGCGTTTTTCTTTCCATTGAGTGATTCTCACTCAAGATCCAAGATTGGCATTGGCTTGTTGGCCAAAGTCAAGGCCTTTGTCCGTCGAATATGTGTTTGAATCACGAAGAGCTTTGTTCCATATTGATGTCTTGTCCAAGTTGTGGTTTGTTGGCCAAAGTCAAGACCACTTCTTGTCCATCGACATTGATTACGAAGCTTTCTATGGTCAATGGGTCACGCTTAACTGGGATCACTAAGTTTGTTGTGCCAAAGCCAATGATTAGTTGATTCAGAGGAAAAAGGTTAGGTAATACATTGGATGTATTGGCATATATAAGATATATGTTTCGGACTTGGATGTCCCCCTACTGGATCTAGGAATTGGATTAGATCCAATTGATCTTAGAGATCTACCTAGTTAGTTATCATACAATTTGTTGGCCAAAGTCAAGATTGTGTGATATTTAACGGGATCCTAGCCCACTAGGAAACACGGTTTCCCGAGTACTCGACAGAGGGTTAGAGGCTCGCCGAAAAATAGTGGGAGGCAAGAATTGAATTTGCAATATTCGTTTAATTACTTGCCATACGCGCTCAAACAAATATCATTCGTGAAAGAAATTAAATGTTAGTTGGACTAATATTTAAATCGTTGTTTTAATTAATAGTTGGACTATATTCAAACAATTCATTTATAGTTGATTTTATAATTGGATTATAGTAATCAATATAATTGATTTTAATCTATTAAAAGTATAGTTGATTATATAGTTGGACTATAGTAATCATTATATTAAATAGTACCTGAAATCGTTGATTAAATAGTTGGACTATTAGAATCAAGATAAAATTGAAAGATTAACATTTAAAACATAATCCTAGGGAAAATGTATTTAAATGGTTTAATTTTCAAATTGGGAATAATTTCAGGATGGTCCTGGAAAATGATAAGTTACTTATTTGATAAAATAACATATTAAGCCTAAGCCCGGAGTTAAGCAAATAGTAGAGGATAATCTTTGGAAGATTTATGTAATGATAACTTTAGTGCTTAATCCATTAAGCTTGCTAATTAGACTCCTTAATTTCTGAATCAGAACTAAGGATTAGATCCTTAAAGTATGATAATGAAATTGAAGGATCTTCATAGATCTATTTTAGATCTTAGAAGTACTAAATTGCAATAAAAACTCTTGGAGAGTTAATGAGAATTCTCAAGGAGCCAAAGTCAAAATTTGCAATAAGGCAAGTAGCGCAAGGCACACCTTACTTCGATATTCTAGAAGGCCAAGGCTTGGCCAAAGGCTTCTGGAGTGTGGAAAGGGCAAAGGCAAAATCATTATAATATTCTAGGAAGATAAATGACATATCCCTAAATGTCTGCTGAATTGTGGCAAACGGGATCGCGGAAGCGTGACTGTCGTTTGGACAAAGCAAACATGAATGAATTGAAGACGAGTAAGGCTCTGACTTCAAATATGTTTGTCATAAATATATTCACTACTAGTATTAAAATTGGATTTTAGATACTTAGTGTGATATAAATATATATTGATGTTCAGAATCTGCTTTGAGCAGAATACTGATTTCTATTGAGATTTATCTGCGAATTGGAAACGGGACGAAAGTCGCTGTTTTAGATACATAATTTAGGAAATACCCTCAGGTGTGTACCTAAATTTGAAACTGTTATAATGTAACTAGTTTGACTAGAAACATTATCTCTATATCAGTGTTTAACCCGATGCGGGTGAACCTTTATATTCTAGAACACTAAAGTGTTTTATTATATAAATGATATTGAGATAAACACATTAGATATGAATAACAATATTTATATTTTGAATATAAATAAATCTCAACATATAAATGACAAACAAACAGCTGATACTGATTTGATCAGATGAAACATATTGTGGCATTGTTGTCAGTGACACAATTAAACAAGACTCGTATATCCACACTTTCGAAGAGTGGGTATTAGGACTAATTTGATTTCATTCAAATAAAGTCTACGAATCTAGTTTATTGGGCAAAGTGCCTAAAATACTATTTACTTGGTAAAAGTGCAAATGTCACAGATCTGTTAGCCCTAGTTCATAGTGAAGCAAGTGGGCCCATGTCTATCTAGGCTAGATGTGGATATGAATATTTCGTGACCTTTACGGATGTGGCATCGTGTTATGGTTATGTGTTTCTTTGAAACACAAATCGAAAACTTTTAGAGTTTCGACACGAAATAGACAAACAGATCGGCTAAAGTATTAAACCATCGCGGTAAGACCGTAATGAAAATACTTAAGTAATAAGTTTCTAATATACTTGAAAGAGTATATTATTCTTTCAATGAGGACTCCTCCCGGAACACCTCAGTTTGACAGTGTGTCCGAACAGAGTAATTGAATTTCGTTGGACATGATAAGGTTAATCATGAGTCGTTCTGAGCTACCATTTCCTTCAACGGATAAGCTTTAAACAGTGCAGAACTTATTTAGAATAAGGTTCCATAAAAATCTGTTTGACAGATAACACATTAGATATGAACAGGAAAGAAATCGGGTTTCTCATTCCTGATAATTTGGGTATGCTGGGCATATGTTTGGATGATACCAAACTAAAACCCAAATTGGATAAGTGCCAATTGTAGGTTATCCTAGGGATACCAAAGTATAGTACTTATACAACTCACATGAGAACAATTAGATTGTTTCTCACCATGCGGTTTTCCTAAGAGGAATACCGATATACAGTGGTAAGTAGGAGGATAGTAAAACTCGATGAAAGTCAGAGTGATACTATTCCAGGCACCGATCCTTAATGGAACACAAATAGTTCATCAGGGATGAAACTATTCCAATAATCTTCGAATACACAAGAACCACGTATGTCGGAGAGAGTCAGAAAACAACCTAGGGTATGGGTTTCTGATCTCACCTCGTAAAGATGTTAATCTTTTGAGGAATACCAACTGACTACGTATGAGGTAGTGATACAAGGTATCGACTCCCTATTATGGCAAAGTGCCATAAGTCCGAAATGGATTCCATGTATATCAACTATGTTTAGATACTAGTTGATGTACCGCAAGGCATTGTGCCTATTGGTACTTTATAAGCCTTCGAGGAAGACATACATGGAAGGCAACATACCAACGTGTAAAGCTAGGCTTTTAGCGGAAATGTATCGTTATCAACATTGTGTTGATTACGATTCAACCTTTCACCTGTTGCCACGGTGAATCCATTTGGATAATGCTTGCTAATGCTGCATGTTTCATTCATGAAATATGTCAGCTGAACGGGAAAATCGCTTTCCTGAAAAGGAAACCTTTCGGAGGATGTTTACAACATCCTGGCGGTTTTGTCGTATCTAAACAAGCAAACAAGGTTTACAGGTTATTCAATCCATGTTTGGATTGAAGCAAGCATTAGGTTCTTGGAATTATCATTTTGATGTAATCATAATGATTTATGATTTAATTCACAACGAAAAGATTCTTGTGTATATAAGAGGGTTAGTGGGAGCGCACTAACAATAAAGTCCTATAAATAATGATAATATGTCATTTCTTGGAAATGATATTCCCATAATAACAATCGGTGAAAGCTTGGCTTTCGAAAACTCTCCGAGAAATCGTACATTGAAAAATGTACGCGACCTGGTGTCTCATACGCTTTGAGTATATGGATTCACAAACAGGCCAATCCGAGTGATAGTCACTGGATGAAGTTAAGAACATCCGTTAGTATCTTAGAGAACTAAGGATGCTGTCTTAATCTATGGAGAATGAGAACTTGAAGTGACTAGGATCACTGCAGCAAGTTTCCCAACCGATAAAACGACTATAAGTCACAAACGGTACTACAAAGTTTGAATAACGGAACAGTGAGCTGGAAATCTTCCAAGCAAGATACTGTTACCGTATAAACAACAAAATCGGGTTATTGCTGCAGCTGATGCGGCAATAGAAGCCATTTGGGTCGATAATAAATCTAATTAGATTAGATATAATTATGTTAGCAGTTGAGCTAGGCGTCAGCACAGGCTAAAGAATTAATGGTCTCATCAACGATCCAGATACATACTTCGATATTCATCTGATTCGTTCGGATCATACATCGTGGCGATGTGATGATCGAATAAATCGCATCAGATGATAGTCATGCAAATCCGCTGACGAAAGTCTTTTCTCAGCAGTTTGAGCCAACCGTACATAGTTCGGGTGTCAGACACTCGAGTGACTGGCTATAGGCCAAGTGGGAGATTGTTGGATAATTATGACCTATAGCGTCACTATTTGTACAGATCATGGTGTTGTTGTACAAATTAACTATGTGACAAAGGAAATTGCACTCTTATCATTTGTGATTAGATCACCTAGATGTATAAATGATAGGAGGTTCTTATGATTTGTTCCTGGATTGAGAAAGATATGAGACAGTATCAGTCCACGAAGGATAAATCATTAAATATCCCTAGTCAGAGTATTATCGAGATTGGACATCGATAAATACGTAAAAGACTAGTATTACACTTGTGCGCGTTGTGAGGGAACAACGACATAGTTCTCAAATATTTCGGTATAGGATACACATGCAAGTGTAATAGGAGGTTGTGTTTCACCGATGGTACGGGAAACAGCTTCGCTCTAGATAGACCCCCTCAGAATTCCATTGGTAGTATGACTATGTGTCTATGGAAGTCCGAAATCAGGGTAGGTGTATTTGGTCTTAACCTGAGACTTGCACCGCTAATACTTGCGAAAATCAATATACTTTGGTTGCGGTCGTCCGGGGCTTTAATAGGTTCTGTGTACGCCTATGCTGGGTATATTATGAATCGTAGTGTGTTGGGTGTGATGTCAAGACGGAAGTGTAACTCCAGTCATATGGAGATGATGGTCACGTAGGATACGGTACTAGTACTCTTAAGTACTGCAGTCATCGGGATAAAATAACAAGGTCATGTTTATCCGATTATAGAGACTAGTTACCAGACATTCGACATGTGCTTAGTACGGGGCAGACACAATTCCAGCCCTAGGGCTAGCATGTGATCATCCGATACTAGATCGACATACACAATACTACGTATACTACGCCTGATATAGATCCTTTATTCCTGTAAGGATATTTCTGGAGAATTGGGTAGGCATGGCGCTTTGCTAGAAGCCAACCTTGTCTTGTAAATCGGTATAAACGTAGTACTAGGTACTTACCTGTTCGGATAGTCCGACGACCGAATTTACTGCCAACATATCCGGGGATCTCATGGGCCGCTTCCCGAAGATTCACCGATGACGTATGACTCGCACTCTAATTAATCTGGGATTAATTAGAAGAGAGAGAAAATTAATCTGGGATTAATTCCGGAGATATTTTATCTGGGATAAAATATCATTTAAAGAGAGATAACGATTAATTTGGAATTAATCAGTTAAATTAATATATTCGATATATTAAACGAAATTGGATTTCGAGGCGGAATTAAAATTAGATTTTAATTCAGGCGAACGAATTAATTTAGAATTAATTCGTTAGCGACTTGAATAGTGACTTCGCTAGGTGTAATCATTTAATTGCATCTCAACGGAAAATTCCTTAATTTGGAATTAGCGAACCCGATCCCGAGATTGTTTACGAGCGCATTCGCATTTCGAATTCGAGTGCGGCACGCAAGTCAAATCAAGCGTCAAATCGCTAGTCGCATCTAGCATCACATCAAGTGTCAAATCATTGATTGATTGATGGTAGTTGTTGGAATGGTTGTTGAGCTTTTACCATTTGACTTTTTGAAAGCCAAAAAAGTGGTAAATCATTTATTTATTTTTGGAAAATATATAAGTGTAGTCGCATCTAGTCGCATCTAGTCGCATCATTTATTTATTTACTTTTCAACTAATTCAACACAACTTTCTCTCTTCATCTCTTCTCTCATTCACACGCCCAAGGGGTTGAAAATTCTTCACTGGTTTCTGTCAAGAAACCGTGAGTTAGGGAAGCAAGAGTGTTTTGTTTTGTGGCAAAAAAATCAAGAGAGCTAGCACTCCGAGAGACATGTGAAGGTGATAGGGAAGTCCACCCATGAGCCGGGAATCGTTTGACGAAGCTTGGAGCTCAAATCTTGAAGTCAAAAATTGAAAATGCAGTGGGCTGTGACTGTGAACTACCGAGCAACCAGTGAGCAGATTTTCAGTTTTTGTTCGTCTCCACGTCGCTCAACCGATCGATGTGAGTATTCCGTAACTTCGTTGATTTGTATTCGTACTTATTTCATGCTTGTTTTATGATCTTGGGACCTTAATAGAAACCAACAGCACCTCCAACCAGTATTTTTGCTCGTATGCTAGATACGAATAAGCTAAAATGCGCTGAAAACTTTGCGGATTGGGATATGGATTTGAGGATTGTCCTCAATTCCGAGAAGCTGGGATACATTTTGGAAGGTCTATTACCACTTGCTATATCTCCAGATGCATCTCCCAAAGAACATGAGACTATCCAGAGATGGAAGGATGATGATTTAAGGGTTAAATCATTCATCCTGAGTTCTCTTTCTTCTGAGCTTAAGAAGACTTATTTTGAGATGCATGATGCATATAGCATGATGACATAAGTTTTTTAATCGCTGATGACACAACTTCGTGAGGAATAGTTCGTGGTTCATAAAGTTGCGATGAAACTGTTCCATTTTAAACTTAATGAGGGGTAGACTGTGAGCCCGCATGTGCTTCACTTGATCGATTTGATCGAGCAGTTGAGGTGCCAGGATTTCCCTATTAATGAAACTCTAGGGCGTAGTGTCATTCTCAGTTCACTCCGAGCATAGTATCGCCAGTTCGTTATGTACTTCAACATGAATGGGATTCACTACTCTTACAGTGAGTTGGATAGGATGCTTCTCACAGCAGAGGAAGATTTAAGGAAAGAAGTTCTGACTCGCCTTCTGAAACCCACTTCACTTTTCGCTTCTTCCCAATCCAAGTCGAAGGGGAAGAAGACAAAAGGAAATAAAAAGAAAGGCTTCAATATTCCTCCGCAGAGTGAGATGGCGAAGCCCAAGAGAGCTTTTGAAGATAAGTGCCACCACAAGCAGAAATTCGGGCACTGGAAAAAAAACTGTCCGGACTATCTCGTACAAATAATGAAGGAAAGAGCATCTACATCAAGAACTTTATTTTTCCTATTATTGATATCTCATTGGCTTTTGAAGCTATGAAATCTAATTGGATTTTGGATTCTGCTTGCCCTATTCACATTTGAAATACGTTGGAGGTGTTGACGAGAAGTAGACGGCTAAAATCTGGGGAGATGCAGTTACTATTTGGGAGAGGCAACTCTCTGGATGCAGTTACAGTGGGCATATGCGAGATTCCCTTACCCAATGGGAGACTTTTGTTAAATGACTTCTATTTTGTGCCAGGATATGTGGCGAATATTATGTCCTTTTTTGTATTAGAAACTGAAGGATATAATGTTAATATTAAGAATCGTTCTTTGTATTTATATGATAATAATAATATTCAAATCCTTTGTTGTCCAAACGAGCATGGTCATTATATATTGTGTACCTCCCAAGATATCTTTAATACTGGAATAAATAAACGTAAATAATATGATATAAACAATACCGAACTATGGCATATGCGGTTCGGTCATATAGGTGAGAAACGCCTAACCCAATTGGTTAAGAATGGTTTGATACATGATCTCACCATTGAATCTTATCCAACTTGTGAATCTTGTATTCGAGGTAAAATGACCAAAGCCCCATTTTCTGGTGTTGGACACCGAGCCACTAACCTATTGGAACTCATACATTCTGATGTATGTGGCCCAATGAGTAAAACTACTCATAGTGGTTTTTCTTACTTCGTTACCTTTACCGATGATTTGTCACGGTACGGTTATGTTTATCTGATGAGACATAAATTGGAAACCTTTGAAAAGTTTAAGGAATTCCGCAATGAAGTAGAAAAATAAAATGGTCAATATATTAAATGTCTTCGATTTGATTGAGGCGGTGAATTTATGAGTGGAGAGTTCACTGATTATTTAAAGAATAATGGGATTCTCACTCAATATACTCCTCCAGACACTCCGCAACGTCAGAGAGGAGAAATCAGACTTTATTGGATATGGTCCGATCGATATTGAGTTATACAGATTTACCCTATTACTTATTGGGTTATGCTATTTTAACTGCCGCTCATCTTCTGAATAATATTCCTTCCAAAATTGTTCATACGACTCCGTATGAGATATGGACCGGTAGGAAACCGAATCTTAGTTATGTTAAGATTTGAGAGTGTCCTACATACGTCATGATGGCTTAGCAAAATAAGCTTTTGCCTCGAAGGCAGAATTTTAGGTTTGTTGGATATCCTTCAAATACGAAATGATATTTGTTCTATGATATCGAGCATCGAAATGTTTTCGTAGCTCGCTTCATAAAATTTCTAGAAATAGAATTTTTTTCTGAAGGTTGTGATTATAGACAGGTTGAACTTAATGAAGTACAACCTGGTACCAACGAACTAATGGAGGAACATGTATTTAAGAAGATGAAGAACCTTCAACATGTTGAGTTTCAATCAAGTCCCAAGATCATAAATCATGCATAAAAACGAGTGAATACACATCAAAGGAGGTGCGGAATAAACTCACATTGAACGGGTTTTGATGAAATGAAGAACAAGTTGCGTTTTTGCCTCCCTCCAAGCTCAGCAATAGCTTCCTCATGCAGTGGACTGCTCGGTTGGGGGCTGTTTTGAGGCTCCAATAATCGGCCATGAAAGACTCCATGGAAGCTCAAAGCTTCAAGCTTTCCAAGCTCACAAATTCGTTTCCCTATCACCATAATATAACCCATGTGTGTGCTAGGACTACTCTTCTTCATTTGCTTCTCAAAGTGATTCGGTCAAACCAGAAAATTTTTGTGAAGAAATCGGCTTGAAGCCGTGAGAGGGAGAAGAGAGAAAGATGAAGGGTTTTTGGCTCCAAAAGCCTAAAACCGTGAATCACACCAACAAGAGAGAGAAAGTGATGCTTTTTATATATCATTTTATTTTTCTTTATTTACCAAGTAATATAAAATAAAAGGATATACAATACTTTAATTAAAAAGTCAAAAAGCAAAAAGCAAAAGCTTTCAACTTTTCACCCATCACTTCTACTTTTTACATCAAGTCACTTCACTTTAATAAAGTGACAACATATCATATCACATCACTCAAAGTGACAAGTGATTTGATAATTGACGCGACTAGTGATTTGACGCTTGATGTGACTTGCGTGTCGCGTTCGAATTCGAAATGCGAATGCGCTCGCAATCAATCTCGGGCTCGGGTTCGCTAATTCCAAATTAACGAATTTTCCGTCGCGTCGTAATTAAATGATTACGCCTAGCGAAATCACTATTCACGTCGCTAACGAATTAATTCTAAATTAATTCGTTCGCCCGAATTAAAATCAATTTTAATTCGCGTCGAAATCCAATTTCTAATAATATATCAAATATATTATTTTATCGATTAATTCCAAATTAATCGTTCTCTCTCTTAATTAATATTTTATCCCATATAAAATATCTCCGCAATTAATCCCAGATTAATTTTCTCTCTTCTAATTAATCCCAGATTAATTAAAGTGCGAGTTATACATCATCGGTGAATCTTCAGGAAGCGACCCATGAGATCTCCGGATATGTTGGCAGTAAATACGGTCGTCGGACTATCCGAACACGTAAGTATCGCGTACTACGATTATACCGATTTACAAGACAAGGTTGGCTTCTAGCAAAGCGCCATGCCTACCAAATTCTCCAGAAATATTCTTACAGGAATATATAGATCTGTATCAAGCGTAGTATACCGTAGTATTGTGTATATCGGCCCAGTATCGGATAGTCACGTGCTAGGGCTGGGGCTGGATAAGTGTCTGCCCCGTCCGAAGCACATGTCGGATGTCTGGTAACTAGTCTCTATAATCGGATATGCATGACCTAGTCATAACATCCCGATGGTTGCGCAACACTTAAGAGCACTAGTACCGTATCCTGCGTGACATCATCTCCAATATGACTGAAGTGATACTTCCGTCTTGACATCACACCCAATACACTACGACTCTCTGATAAACCCAGAAGTGGTGTACGCAGAACCGGTTAAAGCCCTGTACCACCAAGACCAAAGTCTACCGATTATCGCAAGTATTAGCGATGCAAGTCTCAGGTTAAGACTATACACACCTACCTTGATTTCGGCCTCCCCAGACACATAGTCATAATACCAATGGGATTCCGAGGGGTCTATCCAGAGCGAAGCTGTTTCCCGTACCATCGGTGAAACACGACCTCCTATCGCACTTGCATAAGTATCCAATACTTATATATATGAGAACTATGCCGTTGTGCCCTCACAACGCGCACAAGTGCAATACTAGCCTATTCCGCATTATCGATGTCATGTCTCGATAATACTCCGGCTAGGGATACTTAATGATTAATCCTTCGGGGATTGATACTGTCTCATATCATTCTCAATCCAGGAACTAATCATATGGACCTCTCTTCATTTATATATCTATAGTGATCTAATCACAAATGATGAGAGTGCAATTTCCTTGTCACATAGTTAATTTGTACACAAACACCATGATCTGTACAAATAGTGACGCTATGGGTCATATTATCCAACAATCTCCCACTTGGCACATAGCCAGTCACTCGAGTGTCTAACACCCGAACTATGTACGGTTTGCTCAAATTGCTGAGAAAAGATTTTCGTCAGCGGATTTGTTTAATTATCGTCTCACGCGATTTACACGATCATCACATCGCCACGATGTATGATCAGAACGAATCAGATGATATAGAAGTATATATCTGGATCGTCGATGAGACCTTTAATTCCTTAGCCTGTGCTGACGCCTAGCTCAGCTGCTAAAAGAACTATATCTAATCTAATTAGATTTATTTTCGATCCAAATGGCTTCTATTGCTGCCTCAGCTGCAGTAATAATCCGCATTTGTTGTTTATTCGGCAACAGTTATCTTGCTCGGAAGATTTCCAGCTCACTGTCCCAGTGTTCAAACTTTATAGTACCGCAGTATTTACCGGTTTGGAAACTTGCAACAGTGATCCTAGTCACTTCAAGTTCTCCTACTCCATAATTTAAGACAGCATCTTTAGTTCTCTCAGATACTAACAGATGTTCTTAATCTTCAATCCAGTGACTATCACTTGGATTGACCCGATTGTGACTCCATATGCTCGAAGCGTATGAGACACCAATACAAGTACATTTTAAATGTACAATTTCCCAGAGAGTGTTAACAACTCCAAATCTATCCCAGTAGATCTTTATTCCTTGAATAAAGGTTGTTACTCCCCAGAATTCTACGGAGAATTTCTATGAAAGAATATCTATGAAAGCCAAGCTTTCACCAATTGCTTTATTGGAATTTTATTATCAGTGCCCTCCCACTAACCTCCTTATATACACAAGAATTATTTCGTTTTGAGTCAAATCATAAACTATTATGATTATTTCAAAACGTCAGTTCCAAGAACCTTATGCTTGCTTCAATCCAAACATGGATCGAATAACCCGCAAAGCTTATTTGTCGGTTATATAAAATCGTCAGGATGTTGTAAACATCCTCCAAAAGGTTTCCTTTTCAGGAAAGCGATTTTGATTGCAACTGACACATTTCATAAATGAAATATGCAGTTATCAACAAGCATCTTCAAAATGGATTTACCATGGCAACAGGTAAAAGGTTGAAC
Source organism: Zanthoxylum bungeanum (assembly GCA_019454045.1). Classification (NCBI taxonomy): domain Eukaryota; kingdom Viridiplantae; phylum Streptophyta; class Magnoliopsida; order Sapindales; family Rutaceae; genus Zanthoxylum; species Zanthoxylum bungeanum. Next base: position 127,585 of record SKCR01034251.1, on the reverse strand, counting down.
CGTTATTAACACAATGTTGATAACGATACCTTTCCGTCAAAAGCCCAGCTTTGTACGTTGGTACGTTGTCTTCCATGTATGTCTTCCCTGAAGACGTTTAATGTACCATAGGCACAATGCCTTGTGGTACAACAACTAGTATCCAAAATAGTTGTTAAACATGGAATCCATTCCGGACTCATGGCACTTTGCCATAATAGGGAGTCGATACCTGTATCACTTCCTCAAAACGTAGTCGGTTGGTTACCTTCATAAGATTGACATCTTTATGAGGTTAGATCAGAAACCCATACCCTAGGTTGTTTTCTGACTCTATCCGATCTACGAGTGTCTTGTGTGTTTGAAGATTAATGGTATAGATTCATCATAGATGAACTATTTGTGTTCCATTAAGGACTTCGTGCCTTGAACAGTATTACTCTGATTTTCATCGAGTATCACTATCCTCCCACTGACCACTGCATATCGGTATTCCTCTCAGGAAAAACTACATGGTGAGCAACAATCACATTGTTCTCATGTGAGATATACAAGTACTATACTTAAGGTTTCCCTTAGGATAACCTATATAGGCACTGTTCCAATTTGGGTCCTTAGTTTGGTATCATCCAAACGTTATGCCTGGCATACCCAAATTATCAGGAATGAGAAACCTCGTTTCTTCCCTGTTCATATCCTATATGACATCTGTCAAACAGATTTATATGGAACCTTATTCTAAATAAGTTTTGCATTGATAATACATATCCTTTAGAAGGAAATAGTAGCTCAGAGCGACTCGTGATTAGCCTTATCATGTCTAACATGATTCGGTTAATCCGTTCGGACACACCGTCACTTTGACGGGTTCCGGGAGGAGTCCTCATTTGAAAGAATACTATACTCTTTCAAGTATATAAGAAACTTATTTCTTAAGTATTTTCCATTACGGTCTTACCGTGACGGTATAATACTATAGCCGATCTGTTGTCTATTTCATGTCGAAACTCTAAAAGTTTCCGATTTGTGTTCTTCAAAAGAAACACATAACCATATCGTGATGCCACATCCGTTTAAGGTCACGAAATATTCATGTTCACATCTAGCCTAGCTAGATATGGGCCCACTTACTTACACCATGAATAGGGCTAACAGATCGGTGGCACTTACACTATTACCAAGTAAACAGTGTTTTAGGACTTTACCTAACAAACTAGATTCGTAGACTTTATTTGAATAGTCAAATCAGTCCTAGTATCCACTCTTCAAAAGTGTGGATATACGAGTCTTGTATAATTGTGTCCCAGACAACAATGCCACAAATAAGTCTCTATTGATCAAATCAATTTGAGCTATTTATTTGTCATTTTATATGTTTGATGTTTGAGATTTTAATTATATTCAAAATATAAATTCTGTTATTCACATCTAATGTGTTTATCTCAGTATCATCTTTATATAATGAAACACTTAGTGTTCTAGAATATAAAGGTTTATCCACAATGGATTAAGCACTGATATAGAGATAATGTCTCTAGTTAAACTAGTTACATTATAACAGTTCCTAATTTAAGTACACACCCAAAGGGTAGTTCCTAAACTTAGGTATCTACGGTAACGTCGAAACAACGCGACTTTCGTCCCGTTTCCGATTCGCAGAGCAATCTCAGCTTGAAGTCAGTATCCTGCTCAAAGCAGATTCTGAACATCAATACATACATTTTATGTACCACACTAAGTATTTAAAATCTAATTTCAATACTAGCTGTGAACATAACTAAGACAAACATTTTTAAAGTAAGAGCCTTGCCCTTTCTATAATTCCTTCGTGTCTGCCATATCCAAATGGTAGTCACTTTGGGATATGTCAATTATCCTTTTCAATATTTCAGAAACCTTAGGCCAAGCCTTGGGTTTTTAGAATATCGAAACGATGTGCACCTCGTGCTACATGCCCAATTGCACTTTGACTTTATCTCCTCTAGAATAGTCAATTAATTCTCCAAGAATTATAAATTGCAATTTTAATACTTCTTAAATCTAAAATTAGATTTATGACAAGTATATTAAATTAAGCATTAAAGTCATCATCACATAAATCTTCTTAAGATTTTATGCTCTACTTATTTTGCTTAATTTTGGGCTTAAGGTATAATAAGTTATTTTATCAAATAAAGTAACCTATTATTTATTCCCAATTTGAAAATTAAATCATTTAAAATATTTTAATTAATCCCAGATAATATTTTAAATATCCAACTTTTCAATTTTATCTTGATTACAATAGTCCAACTATTTAATCAACGATTAGTGGCACTATATATATTATAATGATTATAATAGTCCAACTATATAATCAAATATAATCCAAATTAATTAACCTCAATTACATTGATTACTATAATCCAATTATAAAATCAACTGTAAACTGAAATTAATTAATTCAAATATATTGATTAATATAATCCAATTATATATAATCAAGTATATATAGTCCAACTGTTTTTAAAACAACAATTTAAATATTAGTCCAACTAGCATTTAATCTAATGACGAAATAATTTAAATGAGCGCGTATGGCGAGTAATTGAACGAGTATTGCAAATTCAATTCTTGCCTCCCACTATTTTTCGTCGAGCCTCTAACCCTCTGTCGAGTACTCGGGAAACCGTGTTTCCTAGTGGGCTAGGATCCCGTTAAAATCACACAATCTTGACTTTGGCCAACAAATTGTATGATAATTAACTAGGTAGATCTCTAAGATCAATTGGATCTCATCCAACTCCTAGATCCAGTAGGTGGACATCCAAGTCCTAAACATATATCTTATATATGCCTATACATCGAATGTATACCCTAACCTTTTTCCTCTGAATCAACTAGGCTTGGCTTTGGCACAACAAACCTAGTGATCCCAGTCAAGCGCGGACCCATTGACATGGAAGCTTCGTAATCAATGTCAATGGACAAGAAGTGGTCTTGACTTTGGCCAACAAACCACAACTTGGACATGACACCGATATGGAACAAAGCTTCGTGATTAAAACACATCTTCTTCGACGGACAAGGGCTTGACTTTGGCCAACAACCCCTGCCAATCTCGGATCTTGAGTAAAAATCACTCAATGGAAGGAAAATAAACGCTTGATATTTAACGAGGGTTTTTCGCGTGCAAATTGGCTACCAATTTTAATTATCTTTGTTAAGGTCTCATCATCATACACCCTTAAACATGCATTCTAAACACATAATAAAGCGCATATGATAAAATAATAATGATATGCGGATGGATACTTTACATTGATCCTAGATCAAATCTCTCATTTTCTCTCTCCAAAGCTAGCACATGTAATTACTTCTACCCGTTACACTACACTTCTAAAGAAACCTCATTTACATGAAGGGGAATAGGTGAGAAGAGAATACAAAGAATAGGAGATAAGGCTGGACACGCAGGTCCAATTTAATAAATCAAATTTATTACAACAATTTCTAAAATCGCCCCACCCGGCTAATATCCATCCGATATACATTATTCAAACATCACAACCATGTATTCATACAAGCATGTTATCAATCAATCTAATCAATTAATTAATCTTGATAATTAGTGATCATCCAATGTTCAAACAAAGATTTGATTTTGTTCGAGTCAAACTCGTATTGCGAACACGTACTCAAAGTACGATTTCTCAATAAAATTAAATTAAATGATTAAATCCAATTTAATACGTATTTAATTCTAATTCATTATTTAATTCCAAATTAAATATTACACTTTAAAAATAAACCTTTACGACTTAAATTCCAAATTAATCGTTACGGGTCTCAAAGCCGATTAATATCCAATATTAATTTAATTAAAGTCCAATGGGCTTTTTAATTAATTTCTTGAGGTGTGGACTTTTGGTCAACTCGGGTCAACCGAATAACCAAAATCCAATCCGGGAGTTACCCCATAAGCCCATAAATTAATTTAGGCCCATTAAACGTTAAAGGTTCATTAGTCGCATTTGAGCCTTTTGGAAGCGTTTTTGGGCCTAATTGGATCCAACCAATTTTGGCCTAAACCAACTTTGTACAACAAAGTCCAATAAACCCAATAACAACTTAAAGCCCAAATCCAATTTTAAGCCCAATAATTAAATTCAAAAATTCCAAATTTTCCAATTAAATTACCTAAAGTGTATAGCATTATTAATTACCCAAATCAAAGTTTCCAAAACATAAATTTGTCCAATTAATCATGCTTAACATCATTAATCATGTCCAACATAATTAAATCAAAATCAAACCCAATTTATACATGCTAAAGTCTCGGCCATAAGGGGAAAAAATACCCAAATCAAATTCAATCCAATTGAACCCAATCAAACATAAATTCAACATCCCCAAATGATTTCTAAGTCATCCAATGAACAAAAATCAAAAAAACCAAGACATTAGGGCACTTGCCAAATTCGGCCATCACAAGCAAATTGGGGAAAAATTGTTCCAAACACTTTTCATCAAATTGATCTAATCAATCATCAATTAAGCAATATTTAAGCATTCTAAATCATCCAATTTCATTAAACATGCTCAAAATCAAGTTTACCCAAATTTGTCATGCCCAAAATTTAGGGAAAAATGGATCCAACCAAATTTCATAAAATTGATTATGCACAACATCAATTCAACCTCATTCAAGCATACTATACTAAACAATTTAATCATTTGATGCTCAAATTGAGATTACCCAAATTAAAGTTTTGGCCAACATTAAGCAAATTGGGGAAAATCAATCCAATTAATTTTTCATCAAATTGATTACATATAACTCTAATTTATTCATATACATGCGTTCTTAAACAAACAATTTGTCAAAATCATGCTTAAATCAAAAAGCCCCAAATTTTGCTCAAGAACCCTAAATTCGTTTTATGCAACCAATAGCTCAAGATACCATTGTTGAGTTTCAATCAAGTCCCAAGATCATAAATCATGCATAAAAACGAGTGAATACCATCAAGGAGGTGCGGAATAACTCACATTGAACGGGTTTTGATGAAATGAAGAACAAGTTGCGTTTTTGCCTCCCTCCAAGCTCGGCAATAGTTCCCTCATGCAGTGGACTGCTCGGTTGGGGACTGTTTTGAGGCTCCAATAATCGGCCATGAAAGACTCCATGGAATCTCAAGCTTCAAGCTTTCCAAGCTCACAAATTCGTTTCCCTATCACCATAATATACCCATGTGTGTGCTAGCACTACTCTTCTTCATTTGCTTCTCAAATGATTCGGTCAAACCAGAAATTTTTGTGAAGAAATCGGCTTGAAGCCGTGAGAGGGAGAAGAGAAGAAAGATGAAGGGTTTTTGGCTCCAAAAGCCTAAAACCGTGAATCACACCAACACAGAGAGAAAGTGATGCTTTTTATATATCATTTTATTTTCTTTATTTACCAAGTAATATAAAATAAAAGGATATACAAAACTTTAATTAAAAAGTCAAAAAAAAAAGCAAAAGCTTTCAACTTTTCACCCATCACTTCTACTTTTTACATCAAGTCACTTCACTTTAATAAAGTGACAACATATCATATCACATCACTCAAAGTGACAAGTGATTTGACAATTGAACGCGACTAGTGATTTGACGCTTGATGTGACTTGCGTGTCGCGTTCGAATTCGAAATACGAATGCGCTCGCAATCAATCTCGGGCTCGGGTTCGCTAATTCCAAATTACAAATTTTCCGTCGCGTCGTAATTAAATGATTACGCCTAGCGAAATCACTATTCACGTCGCTAACGAATTAATTCTAAATTAATTCGTTCGCCCGAATTAAAATCCAATTTTAATTTCGCGTCGAAATCCAATTTCTAATAATATATCAAATATATTATTTTATCGATTAATTCCAAATTAATCGTTCTCTCTCTTTAATTAATATTTTATCCCATATAAAATATCTCCGCAATTAATCCCAGATTAATTTTCTCTCTTCTAATTAATCCCAGATTAATTAAAGTGCGAGTTATACATCATCGGTGAATCTTCAGGAAGCGACCCATGAGATCTCCGGATATGTTGGCAGTAAATACGGTCGTCGGACTATCCGAACACGTAAGTATCGCATACTACGATTATACCGATTTACAAGACAAGGTTGGCTTCTAGCAAAGCGCCATGCCTACCCAATTCTCCAGAAATATTCTTACAGGAATATATAGATCTGTATCAAGCGTAGTATACCGTAGTATTGTGTATATCGGCCCAGTATCGGATAGTCACGTGCTAGGGCTGGGGCTGGATAAGTGTCTGCCCCGTCCGAAGCACATGTCGGATGTCTGGTAACTAGTCTCTATAATCGGATATGCATGACCTAGTCATAACATCCCAATGGTTGCGCAACACTTAAGAGCACTAGTACCGTATCCTGCGTGACATCATCTCCAATATGACTGAAGTGATACTTCCGTCTTGACATCACACCCAATACACCTACGACTCTCTGATAAACCCAGAAGTGGTGTACGCAGAACCGGTTAAAGCCCTGTACCACCAAGACCAAAGTCTACCGATTATCGCAAGTATTAGCGATGCAAGTCTCAGGTTAAGACTATACACACCTACCTTGATTTCGGCCTCCCATAGACACATAGTCATAATACCAATGGGATTCCGAGGGGTCTATCCAGAGCGAAGCTGTTTCCCGTACCATCGGTGAAACACGACCTCCTATCGCACTTGCATAAGTATCCAATACTTATATATATGAGAACTATGCCGTTGTGCCCTCACAACGCGCACAAGTGCAATACTAGCCTATTCCGCATTATCGATGTCCTGTCTCGATAATACTCCGGCTAGGGATACTTAATGATTAATCCTTCGGGGATTGATACTGTCTCATATCATTCTCAATCCAGGAACTAATCATATGGACCTCTCTTCATTTATATATCTATGGTGATCTAATCACAAATGATGAGAGTGCAATTTCCTTGTCACATAGTTAATTTGTACAACAACACCATGATCTGTACAAATAGTGACGCTATGGGTCATATTATCCAACACAACACACACACTTCGTAGGTCACAAAGGGTATCTAGACCTCTTGAACACTTGTATTTGATACAAGAAAAGAGTATGGATGTGATCTTAGTTGAAGAGACTGACCCTTTTACCTATAGAGAATCGATGTTGGACATCGACTCCGTGAAGTGGCAAGACACCATAAAATCCGAGATGGACTCAATGCATAAGAATCAATTTTGGAACTTGATTCCGTTTCCCGAAGGAATTGTTCCTATCGGTTGTAAATGGATTTACAAGAGGAATCGTGGGGCCGATGGAAAGGTTGAAACTTTTAAGGCCCGACTGGTAGCTAAAGGTTACTCGTAGCGACCTGGTGTCGATTACGATGAAACTTTTTCACCAGTTGCAATGCTAAAGTCTATAAGGATTTTGTTGTCAATTTTCGCATGTCATGATTACGAGATTTGGCAAATGGATGTCAAAACGGCTTTTCTAAATGGGTTTCTTGATGAAGAAATCTATATGGTATATGTTGGATAATATGACCCATAGCGTCACTATTTGTACAGATCATAGTGTTGTTGTACAAATTAACTATGTGACAAGGAAATTGCACTCTCATCATTTGTGATTAGATCACCTTAGATATATAAATGAAGAGGGGTCCCTATGATTAGTTCCTGGATTGAGAATGATATGAGACAGTATCAGTCCACGAAGGATTAATCATTAAATATCCCTAGCCGGAGTATTATCGAGACTGGACATCGATAATGCGGAATAGGCTAGTATTGCACTTGTGCGCGTTGTGAGGGCACAACAGCATAGTTCTCATATATATAAGTATTGGATACTTATGCAAGTGCGATAGGAGGTTGTGTTTCACCGATGGTATGGGAAACAGCTTCGCTCTGGATAGACCCCTCGGAATCCCGTTGGTATTATGACTATGTGTCTATGGGAGTTCGACATCAGGGTAGGTTTATTTGGTCTTAACCTGAGACTTGCACCACTAATGCTTACGACAATCAATATACTTTAGTTGAGGTCGTCTAGGACTCTAACTTTGAGTGATTGATTGATTGATGGATGTGATTGATTGATTGATTGATTGATGGATTGACTTACATAAAATCACTTTATTAAAATGACTTTGAATAGTGATGTGTTTTGGTGAAATAGTGTAAGCTGGTGAGACATTTACCTTTTAATTATTTAATGAATTATTTGGTAATTGTTAATGTATTTTCTTGGAAACTATATAAAGGTTTTTGGAAAATCTTTTAATAACCAATTACACATTTTTCTCTCCATCTCTCCTCCTCTCTTTTCTCACGCCCAAAAGGGCTTCATTCTCTTCTTCTTCACTGCTCACTGGCGTGAGATAAATGGGAAGCAATGAGTGTGTTTTTGTTGCAAAACACAAGTGCTAGCACACTTACGAGACTTGCGAAGGTGTTAGGGAGGTTCACCCATGAGGCGGGATCCATTCGACGAAGCTTGGAGCTTGACGAAGGACCAAATTTGAAGCCAAAACAGTGAGTTAATTCACTGCAGTTCACGCCCATTGCAGTGAGGATTTTAAAGTTTTGTTGCTTGCCGCGACTCTCAACTGATCGATGTGACTATTCCGCTACCTCCATTGATGTATTCACACATGTATTTCATTGCTTGTTTGATCTTGGGACCTAGTTATAAACCTAACAATGGCATCAAGAGCTATAGGTTCAAGCATGAAAAATGTAGGGCTTAAAATTGGGTATTTTGTATTTGAGCATGATTTTGTGAATTGGATGATTGAGCATGCTTAATATATGTTGTATTGAAGATTGATTTGATCAATTTCAAGAAAATGTGTTTGGAACAATTTTCCCCAAATTTGGAGTGTTGGCCGAATGTATGTATAATTTGGAATCCATGGAATTTTTCCATTTTGATTCGTTGGATGAGTTATAATGATGAAGGATGATGTTAATTTGAAGTCAATTAGATTGAATTTTGAATTGAACATAAATCCCCAAAATGTATATGTTGGCCGAATTCCAATAACCTTTAATGTCTTGGTAATTTTGATTTTTGAACAATTGGATGTGTTGGAATCATTTAGGATGTTGATTTAATGTCGATTGTGGTTTCGATTGGATTGAAACCAAATCGGACACAAAATCCCTCATTGGCCGAGAGCTTTAAAGCATGTAATGGGTTTGATTTTTTCATTTATGTGTTGGACATGTGATGATGATAATGAACATGATTAATTGGACTAATTTCATGTTTTGGAAATATTAATTTGGGTGATTAATCATGTAATGCCTTTAGGTAATTAATTGTGAAATTGGATTTGTGTAATTTAATGAATTAGGCCTTTAAATTGGATTTGGGCTTATTAAGTTGTAATTGGGCTTATTGGGCTTGATTTTATCCAGATGGGTTTAGGCCAAATGGATTGGATCCGATTGGGCCCAAAACCACTACCATAAAGCCCAAATGCGACTAATAAACCTTTAAAGTTTATTGGGCCTAATGGGCCTAAATTGATTTTGGGCTTATGGGGTTACTCCTTGATTGGGCTTTGGTTGCCGAAGCCCACGCCTTATAGAAATTAATTAAAGCCCATTAGACGTGAATTGAATTGACATTGGACGTTAATCGGGCTTTGAGACCGGACCCGATTAAATTTGGAATTTAAGTCGTTAAAGGTTTATTAAATAAAGTGTAATATTTAATTGGAATTGATAGTGAATTAGTATTAATACATGTTAAATTGGATTTAATTATGTGGTTTATTTAATTCATGAATTCGTACTTTGAGTACTTATTCGCAAAAACGAGTTTGACTCGAACAAAATCAAATCGTTGTTTGAACATTGGATGATCACATAATTATCAGATTAATTAATTTGATTAGACTGATTGATAGCATGCTTTTGTGTGAATACGTGGTTGTGATGAATGAATAATGTATATCGGATGGATATTAGTCGGGTGGGGCAATTTGGAATTGTTGTAATAATTCGATTTATTAAATTGGACCTGCGTGTCCACCCTTTATCACCTCTATTCTCTTTGTATTCTCTTCTCACCTATTCCCCTCAATGTAAATGAGGTTTCTTTAGAAGTGTAGTGTAACGGGTAGAAGTAGTACAAGTGCTAGTTTGAGTGAGAAAGGGAGAGATTTGATCTAGAATCAATGTTAAGTATCCATCCGCATATCATTATTATTTATTTTCATACTCGCTTTATTATGTATTTAGAATGCATGTTTAAGGGTGTATGATGATGAGACCTTAACAAAGATAATGAAATTGGTAGCCAATTTGCACGCGAAAGCCCTCATCAAATATCATGCGTCTTTTCCTTCCATTGAGTGATTCTTGCTCAAGATCCTAGATTGGCATGGGTTGTTGCCAAAGTCAAGCCCTTGTCCGTCGAAGATGTGTTTGAATCACGAGGCTTTGTTCCTTATTGGTGTCTTGTCCAAGTTGTGGTTTGTTGGCCAAAGTCAAGACCACTTCTTGTCCAACGACATTGATTACGAAGCTTCCATGGTCAATGGGTCCGCGCTTGACTGGGATCATTAGGTTTGTTGTGCCAAAGCCAAGGCCTAGTTGATTCAGAGGAAAAAGGTTAGGGTATATATTCGATATATAGGCATCTATAAGATATATGTTTCGGACTTGGATGTCCACCTACTGGATCTAGGAGTTGGATGAGATCTAATTGATCTTCGAGATCTACCTAGTTAATTATCATACAATTTGTTGGCCAAAGTCAAGATTGTGTGATATTTAACGGGATCCTAGCCCACTAGGAAACACGGTTTCCCGAGTACTCGACAGAGGGTTAGAGGCTCGACGAAAAATAGTGGGAGGCAAGAATTGAATTTGCAATATTCGTTCAATTACTCGCCATACGCGCTCAAACAAATATCACTCGTCAAATATTTAAAGTATTAGTTGGACTAATATTTAATTGTTGTTTTAATAAACAGTTGGACTGTATTATACTTGATTATATATAATTGGATTATATTAATCAATATATTTGAATTAATTAATTTCAGTTTACAGTTGATTTTATAATTGGATTATAGTAATCAATGTAATTGAGGTTAATTAATTTGGATTATATTTGATTATATAGTTGGACTATTATAATCATTATAATATATATAGTACCACTAATCGTTGATTAAATAGTTGGACTATTGTAATCAAGATAAAATTGAAAAATTGGATATTTAAAATATAATCTGGGATTAAAATATTTTAAATGATTTTAATTTTCAAATTGGGAATAAATAATAGGTTACTTTATTTGATAAAATAACTTATTATACCTTAAGCCCAAAATTAAGCAAGATAAGTAGAGCATAAATCTTTGGAAGATTTATTGATGATGACTTTAGTGCTTAATTTAATATACTTGTTATAAATCTATTTTAGATTTAATAAGTATTAAAATTGCAATTTATAATTCTTGGAGAATTAATCGACTATTCTAGAGGAGATAAAGTCAAAGTTTGCAATTGGGTATGTAGCACGAGGTGCACATCGTTTCGATATTCTAAAAACCCAAGGCTTGGCCTAAGGTTCTTGAAATATTGAAAAGGATAATTGACATATCCCAAAGTGACTACCATTTGGATATGGCAGACACGAAGGAATTAAAGAAAGGGCAAGGCTCTTACTTTAAAAATGATTGTCAAAGTTATGTTCACTACTAGTATTGAAATTAGATTTTAAATACTTAGTGTGGTACATAAAATATATGTATTGATGTTCAGAATCTGCTTTGAGCAGGATACTGACTTCAAGCTGAGATTGCTCTGCGAATCGGAAACGGGATGAAAGTCGTTGTTTCGACCGTAGATACCTAAGTTTAGGAACTACCCTTCGGGTGTGTGCTTAAATTAGGAACTGTTATAATGTAACTAGTTTGACTAGAGACATTATCTTTATATCAGTGTTTAATCCATTATTGATAAACCTTTATATTCTAGAACACTAAGTGTTTCATTATATAAAGATGATACTGAGATAAACACATTAGATGTGAATAACAGAATTTATATTTTGAATATAATTAAAATCTCAAAACATATAAAATGACAAATAAATAGCTCAAATTGATTTGATCAAGTAGAGACTTATTTGTGGCATTGTTGTCTAGGACAGAATTAGACAAGACTCGTATATCCACACTTTTGAAGAGTGGGTACTAGGACTGATTTGACTATTCAAATGAAGTCTACGAATCTAGTTTATTAGGTAAAGTACCTAAAACACTGTTTACTTGGTAATAGTGTAAGTGCCATCGATCTGTTAGCCCTATTCATTGTGAAGAAAGTGGGCCCATATCTAGCTAGGCTAGATGTGAACATGAATATTTCGTGACCTTAACGGATGTGGCATCACGTTATGGTTATGTGTTTCTTTTGAAGAACACAAATCATGAACTTTTAGAGTTTCGACACGAAGTAGATAAACAGATTGACTATAGTATTATGCCGTCACGGTAAGACCGTAATGAAAATACTTAAGCAGTAAGTTTCAAACATACATGAAAGAGTATGGTATTCTTTCAGATGAGGACTCCTCCCGAGACATGTCAGTTTGACGATGTGTCCGAACTAAAAACCGAATTTTGTTGGACATGATAAGGTTTATCACGAGTCGCTCTGAGCTACCATTTCCTTCAACGGATATGTATTAACAGTGCAAAATATTTAGAATAAGGTTCCATATAAATCTGTTTGACAGATATCATATAGGATATGAACAGGAAAGAAACAGGGTTTCTCATTCCTTATAATTTGGGTATGCCAGGCATAAAGTTTGGATGATACCAAACTAGAACCCAAATTGGATAAGTGCCATATATAGGTTACCCTAAGGGAAACCATAAGTATAGTACTTATAAATCTCACATGAGAACAATATGATTGTTGCTCACCATGCGGTTTTCCTAAGAGGAACACCGATATGCAGTGGTCAGTGGGAGGATAGTGATACTCGATGAAAATCGGAGTAATACTATTCAAGGCACGAAGTCCGTAATGGAACACAAACAGTTCATCAATGATGAATCTGTACCATTAATCTTCGAATACACAAGAACCGGGTAGATCGGAGAGAATCAGAAAATAACCTGGGGTATGGGTTTCTGATGTAACCCCTTAAAGATGTAAATCTTATGGAGGTATACCAACCGACTACGTACGAGGAAGTGATACAAGGTATCGACTCCCTATTATGGCAAAGTGCCATGAGTCCGAAATGGATTCCATGTATAACAACTATGTTTGGATACTAGTTGATGTACCGCAAGGCATTATGCCTATTGGTACTGTAATCGTCTTCAAGGAAGACATACATGGATGGCAACAACCAACGTACAAAGCTAGGCTTGTGACGGAAAGGTATCGTTATCAACATTGTGTTAATAACGGTTCAACCTTTTATCTGTTGCCATAGTAAATCCATTTTGATGATGCTTGTTGATACTGCATATTTCATTTATGAAATGTGTCAGTTGTAGATCAAAATCGCTTTCCTGAAAAAGAAACCTCTTGGAGGATGCTTACAACATCCTGACGATTTTGTAACCGACAAACAAGGTTTGCGGGTTATTCGATCCATGTTTGGATTGAAGCAAGCATAAGGTTCTTGGAACTGTTGTTTTGAAATAATCATAATGGTTTATGATTTGACTCAAAACGAAATGATTCTTGTGTATATAAGGAGGTTAGTGGGAGAGCACTGACAGTGAAATTCCCATAAAGCAATTGGTGAAAGCTTGGCTTTCATAGATATTCTCCGTAGAATTCTGGGGAGTAACAGCCTTTATTCAAGGAATAAAGATCTACTGGGATAGATTTGGAGTTGTTAACACTCTCTGGGAAATTGTACATTTAAAATGTACTTGATATGGTGTCTCATACGCTTTGAGCATATGGAGTCACAATCAGATCAATCCAAGTGTTAGTCACTGGATTGAAATTAAGAACATCTGTTAGTATCTTAGAGAACTAAAGATGATGTCTAAAACTATGGAGAAGGAGAACTTGAAGTGACTGGGATCACTGCCGCAAGTTTCCAAACAGTTAAATACTGCGGTACTATAAAGTTTGAATAACGGGACAGTGAGCTGGAAATCTTCCGAGCAAGATACTGTTGCCGAATAAACAACAAATGCGGATTATTGCTGCGGCTGAGGAAGCAATAGAAGCCATTTGGGTCGATAATAAATCTAATTAGATTAGATATAGTTCTGTTAGCAGCTGAGCTAGGCGTCAGCATAAGGCTAAAAGAAAAGGTCTCATCGACGATCCAGATATATACTTCTATATTCATCTGATTCGTTCGGATCATACATCGTGGCGATGTGATGATCGTATAAATCGCGTAAGACGATAATCATACAAATCCGCTGACGAAAACCTTTCCTCAGCAATTTGAGCAAACCGTACATAGTTCGAGTGTTCGACACTTGAGTGACTGGCTATGTGCCAAGTGGGAGATTGTTGGATAACATGACCCATAGCGTCACAATTTGTACAGATCATAGTGTTGTTGTACAAATTAACTATGTGACAAGGAAATTGCACTCTCATCATTTGTGATTAGATCACCTTAGATATATAAATGAAGAGAGGTCCCTATGATTAGTTCCTGGATTGAGAATGATATGAGACAGTATCAGTCCACGAAGGATTAATCATTAAATATCCCTAGCCGGAGTATTATCGAGACTGGACATCGATAATGCGGAATAGGCTAGTATTGCACTTGTGCGCGTTGTGAGGGCACAACGGCATAGTTCTTATATATATAATATTGGATACTTATGCAAGTGCGATAGGAGGTTGTGTTTCACCGATGGTACGGGAAACAGCTTCGCTCTGGATAGACCCCTCGGAATCCCATTGGTATTATGACTATGTGTCTATGGGAGTCCGACATCAGGGTAGGTGTATTTGGTCTTAACCTGAGACTTGCACCGCTAATGCTTACGACAATCAATATACTTTAGTTGAGGTCGTCTAGGACTCTAACCGGTTCTGTGTACGCCAATGCTGGGTATATTGAGAATCGTAGAGTATTGGGTGTGATGTTAAGATGGAAGTATCACTCCAGTCATAGTGGAGATGATGTCACGCAGGATACGGTATTAGTGTTCTTAAGTGCTGGCCGGCCATCGGGATATTATGACAAGGTCATGTATATCCGATTATAGAGACTAGTTACCAGACATCCGACATGTGCTTCGGACGGGGCAGACACTTATCCAGCCCCAGCCCTAGCACGTGACTATCTGATACTGGGCCGATATACATAATACTTGGTATACTACGCTTGATATAGATCTTAAATATTCTTAGATGAATATGACCGAAGAATTTGGTAGACTTCGTGCTTTGCTAGAAGCCGATCTTGTCTCGTAAATCGGTAGAACGTAGTACTTGGTACGTACGTGATTCGGATACTCCGACGACCGTATTTACTGCCGACTTATCCGGGGATCTCATGGGTCGCTTCCCGATAATGCACCGATGACGCATAACTCGCACTCATTAATAATTTGGGATTATATAGAAGAAAGAGAAAATTAATCTAGGATTAATTACAGAGATATTTTATTTGGGATAAAATATCATCTAAAGAGAGAAAATGATTAATTCGGAATTAATCGATTAAATTAATATATTCGATATATTAAACGAAATTAGATTTCGACGCAGAATTGAAATTGGATTTTAATTCGGGCGAACGAATTAATTTAGAATTAATTCGTTAGCGACGTGAATAGTGAATTTGCTAGGCGTAATCATTTAATTACGACGCAACGGAAAATTCGCTAATTAGGAATTAGCGAAACCGAGCCCGAGTGTGATTGCGAGCGCATTCGTATTTCGAATTCGAGTGCGGCAACGCAAGTCACATCAAGCGTCAAATCATTCGTCACATCAAGCGTCAAATCAAAAGTCACTTTGAGTGATTGATTGATTGATGGATGTGATTGATTGATTGATTGATTGATGGATTGACTTACATCAAATCACTTTATTAAAGTGACTTTGAATAGTGATGTGTTTTGGTGAAATAGTGTAAGTTGGTGAGACATTTACCTTTTAATTATCTAATGAATTATTTGGTAATTGTTTAATGTATTTTCTTGGAAAATATATAAAGGTTTTTGGAAAATCTTTTAATAACCAATTACACATTTTTCTCTCCATCTCTCCTCCTCTTTTTGCTCACGCCCAAAAGGGCTTCATTCTCTTCTTCTTCACTGCTCACTAGAGTGAGATAAATGGGAAGCAATTAGTGTGTTTTTGTTGCAAAACACAAGTGCTAGCACACTTACGAGACTTGCGAAGTTGTTAGGGAGGTTCACCCATGAGGCGGGATCCATTCGACGAAGCTTGGAGCTTGACGAAGGACCAAATTTGAAGCCAAAACAGTGAGTTAATTCACTGCAGTTCACGCCCATTGCAGTGAGGATTTTAAAGTTTTGTTGCTTGCCGCGACTCTCAACCGTTCGATGTGAGTATTCCGCTACCTCCGTTTATGTATTCACACATGTATTTCATTGCTTGTTTGATCTTGGGACCTAGTTATAAACCTAAAAGTATAGTCGGAGGGTTTGCATCCATCGAAAACTCGGGTATGGTATGCAAGCTGAAGAAGACCATTTATGGACTTAAACAGGCTTCACGAAGTTGGAATCTTTGATTCAATGAGATAATCAAATTGTCTGGTTTTCTCAAGAATTCGAAAGAATCCTGTGTATATCAGAAGGCCAGTGGGAGTATGGTGGTATTTTTAATTCTCTATGTTGACGACATCCTTATTATTGAGAATGATATTGGGATGATACAATGCGTCAAAGCTTACCTCTGTAATAATTTCTCCATGGAGGACCTGGGTGAAGCTTCTTATGTCTTAGGAATAAAACTCTATAGAGATAGAGAAAGGTAGCTTATTGGGTTATCCCAATCAATGTACATAGTTAAGATCTTAGAACGGTATAATTTTGGTAACTGTAAGACAACAAACATACCATTCAGACATGGCTTACATATTTCGAAGAATATGTGTCCACAAACAGAAGATGAGAAGATTAGAATGTCTAATCAGCCTTATGCTTCGTGTTTGGGCAGTATCATGTATGTCATGTTATGTACTAGGACTGATATCAGCATCGCAGTTATTGTGACCAGCAAATATCAGTCCAATCCAAGAAATGACCATTTGATGGCCATTAAACATATCCCCAAGTATATTAAAGGTATTGAGGATAAGTTTATTATCCATGGAAGAAACGAACTGCAAGTTAATGGTTTTTCGGATTCCGATTTCCAATCGGATCCTGATGATAGAAAGTCTACATCGGGATTCGTGTTTACCCTTAACGGAGGTGCAGTTTGTAAGAAGATTTCCAAACAGGGGTCAACAACTGATTCCACCACAGAGGCGGAATATATTGCAGCTTCTGAAGCTGCAAAGGAAGTCGTTTGGGTTAGAAATTTTATCACAGAATTGGGAGTAGTCCCAAGTATCAAGAATTCGATTCTGTTATACTGTGATAATACTGGAGCCATTGCACAAGTGAAAGAACCAAGGGCGCTCAGAAGTTGAAGCATGTCGAATGAAAGTACCACATCATTCGAGAGATTATGTCGCGAGGGGACATTGTCATGTGCAAGGTACCGATAGAAGATAATGTAGAAGACCCGCTTACGAAGGCCATTCCACCGAAGTTATTTGATAAACATGTGGAGTTTATGGGTATTAGATACAATCGATATTGGCACTAGAGCAAATGGGAGATTTATTTAGGGTTGGTGCTCTGAGCGCCAATTTTATTATGTATTTCCTTGTAAGTACTTATGTAACATTTTATTATGAATAAAATGAACAGTTTATTTTATATAACTTTTTCTTTAATATGGTAAAGATGTAACCGACCTTAGAATGATTAGTTATGATACTGTTGCAAAAGCGTCGCAACTAATATTGAGTTGTATCATGACGTTGTCATTCTTAGACAGTTCTCGGTCAAGGTTTACACTACTTGGTCAGTAAAGTAAACCCGTTGAGACTGGTACATATTGTATATTGGAATCTTGGATTTCGATGGTTTCTCAGTGAACCATTAGTCTTGGAGACTCGTATAGACGTGTAGGTGTTTATAGCGGATAAATATTGAACAATTCACCGAAGATTCTTAATGGATGGTACACTAACGTCAATAAGAATCTTCACGAGTTGAGTGAGTATAGTGATTCTTTGACTTGAGATACCACTATGGATATATGAGTTATCCACCACACTTAGATGGTAGTCACGTCACCGATCTATTTATATCAGACATCCGCCTGTTCGTTGGGTGTGGACTGATGCTCAGGATATCATGTGTGTATCAAGAAAAGGATCTGTCAGCTCTGTGTACAGAGCATAGGTATTCAATATGGAATTAGCAATCTTTAAATCCATGAGCTCGTGGTACACTATAGAAATCAGGTTTAAGTGTTATTAAGGGATTGGTAATAGAAATGTCGACGTGATTATATTTATAGAGATTTGACGTCTCTATCTATATCTCTGGAATAATCTGTATACCTATGACGGAGGGATTATACATATGCAGTGACCTCAACCTGTATGATTCAGAGAGTTTATCTGTGTTCGTCATAATTTACGGGTGGGTGAATTATGGACATGAAATTTGATTTCATGACGGATATGCCTGGATCTAGAGAGTCTTACTAATGAAATATACTCGTAGAGCACTAGGGCAATTGTTATAAATAATACTGATTATTTATAACTTGTTTAACGGTTAAACGAAAAATACATGCAATCGGGACCTAACGGTCATTTTCGAATTAATGTGTATTTGTATTTAATACTTGATTTTATTAAATACACATTAATAAAATATCAATTTGTGATATTTGACATATATCATTAATATATGTATTTGAGATATTTAATGTAAATATAATACATATATTTAAGATATTTATATTTATTATTTAATTATTTAATTATTAAATTATTAAATTAATTAATAAAGTAAATATCGTTAGTAATGATTTTATTAGGAAATGGCATGGTACCATTGGAACACATTTTGTTTTCGTTATTAAAGATAAAGTGTTAACTTTAATTTTGCAAAATGTGTGCCAATGGAATTTGAACAAAAATAAAATATTGTTGTTTTATTTTTGTAGCAAAATTCAGCCAAGTGGGAAAATTAACGAAATGGTTTTGTTTTTCATTTTTCAACACTTAGACAAGTTTCACAAAATATTTACAAAGTGAGTTGAGAGCATTTGTGGAAGAAAGAAAGAAATACAAAGGCAAAACTTGAATTTTGTAAGTAATTTCACACTTTCTTCTACATGAAAATTATTTCAATTTATCTTTACTTCAATTTGTGTTGCTAAGTTGATGTCTCTACTCTTTGGGTTTGTAATTATATGTGTTTAAAGCTTAATGGATGTGATTAGCATGTGTGATTAATTAATGAGCTAATTATGAGTAATTATGCTTAATTGATTAATTAAAGATTAAAGTTGACATTCTAGAGTCTTAATTCCACTTAATTATAACCTATAATTATTCTTAAGTTATTTCAACTGGTTAGACTTGTTTGGTGAATTATTGAATTGATTAAAACATTGAATTATTTCTATTTAATGTAAATCGTGCAATTGGAGTAATTTGTGAAATTAGGGTTCTTAAGCTAATCCAATTTGATGACCAAAAAATAGAAACATTTGAAAAGTTTAAAATATTCCGAAATGAAGTTGAAAAACAAACCAGAAAATTCATCAACTGCCTTCAATCTGATCGAGGTGGTGAGTTCATGAGCGATGAATTCAGAAGTTATTTAAGGGAGAATGTGATTCTCGCCCAATATAGTCCACCCGGAACTCCTCAACACATTGGTGTATCAGAGCAGAGAAATCATACTTTATTGGATATGGTACGATCTATGATGAACTATACAGATCTTCCATATTACCTTACTTACTGCTACCCACATACTTAACAGAGTTTCATCGAAATCTGTTTCTACGACCCCATATCAGATATGGTTCGGTAGAAATCCAAGTCTTAGAGATTTAAAGATTTTGGGATGTCCTGCATACATCTTTCACGGAAAATGACACCTCAGAATGCGGAAGAGAGAGTTAGAATGAGTTAGAATGTCTAACTTGCCATATGTTTCTTGTGCTGGAAGCATTATGTATTTTATGCTATGTACAATACCATATATCAGTTTCGGCATTAGTGTTACTAGCCGATATCAATCTAATCCGGGTAATTATCATTGGACTGTCATGAAATATATCCTGAAATATCTTAAGGGTACTAAGGATAAGTTTCTAATTTATGGAGAAGACAAGCTACAAGTTAAAGGTTATACAGACTCCGACTTCCAATGAGATCTGGATGATATAAAGTCTACATCCAAATACATATTTACCCTTAATGATGGTGCGGTTAGTTGGCGATGTTCAAAGTAAGGCATAGTAGTTGATTCCACCACTGAGACGAAATTTATAGCGGCTTCGGAAGCTGCTAAAGAAGATGTTTGGATTAGAAATTTTATCACAAAACTTGGCATTGTGCCTAGTATTGCAGATTCGATCGCGTTGTATTGTGATAATAGTGAAGCCATTGCGCAGGCTAAGGAGCCGAGAGTGCATTCTAAGTTTAAACACGTGGAAAGAAAATATCTCGTGGTTAGAGAGATTATTGAACGAAAATATATAGAGGTCTTGAAGGTTCAAGGACAAGACAACATTGCGGACCTGCTTACTAAGGCCTTACATCCTAAGTTATTCGATAAATAAGTGGAGGAGATGGGACTTTGGTACCATCTGGATTGGCACTAAGCAAGTGGGAGTTTGTTGGAGTTGATACTTAAAGCGCCAATCCGAATAATGTATTGTGCATCATATTTTTTTATTTATTAATAAAATAACTACATTTTCATTTCAACCTATGTTAAAGGTAATTATTATGTCATAATACATATTAGATTGATATATATATATATATATATATATATTATATATATATATATATATATATATATATATGCTGAGATTGACATCGACCTTAGAATAGTAATGTAGTAATACTGGATACTGAGTGGTCCAACATTGGGATAATATTACTATCATAAATTATTCTTAATTAAATATTCCTAGTCGTTGGTTTTGGAATACGGTCGAATCCCTATAACCTAGAAGGCTAGCACATGTTGTATATTGGAATCAGAGTTCCAATGGTTTAACCCCATGTACCATGAGCAATGGAAGCTCGTATATCCATGTGGGTATTTGTTGGAGCAAATATTGAATCACTCACAGGTGATTCCTAATAGTTGGAATCTCCTCAAGTCGAGTAGCATATGTAATCCTTTGAATATAGGATATAATTGATTTTATGTGTGATCCTCCACACTTTGGTGCCATATAAGTCAGAGACCTTTCATGGTTTGACTGCTAGATGTCCATTGGTTTTGGATTGATGCACTCGTTAATTAAGTGCGTACCAAGATAGAATTTGTTGGCCTATATGTGTACCATAAGGGGTTTGGCTATCCATGTGAGTAAGTCACGCTTCATAAGACTTTACCCAAAGCCGATCACTTAGGGTGGATCGCATATATTAGAAATAGTGTTCTGATTAGTTGTAACGAATCATGGACATATCGACAATATGAGATGTGTGCCTTGGAAACTTGATGGTGTAATTTATGTTTCCTAAGCAAAACTCGGATAGCCTACGAATGAGGGATTGTTAAACATATGTGATGACCTCGACTTGTATAGTTCAGAAAGTTCATTCGTGTTCTTCATAAATTTAGAGGTGACCGAATTACGTACATATAAGTTAGGCTTATATGACAAACGTGTTTGGGCTTAGGGAGTCCCACAATATGAAGTGTGCTCATTGAGAACTTGGATAGCCGATGGTGTTTGATAATAAATAATATTTGATATTATAATTATCAATTAAAATAATTAAGTGTTATTTGATAAAATTAATTATTTACTTTGACCTAATTGGATTAATCCAAAATCAAACAAGGGTTTTGCTGTAATTTCATAAATATCTCTACCATTGAAGGATATTTTGGTAATTACAAAATATGTAATAATATGTGTAGTTGACATGATTTAATTGGATTAAATCAAAGTTGTAGACAATGAACTAATCAAATTAGTTAAACTTTGTCTATATTTAATTAGATAAAATCAAAGTGGTAGACAATGAACTAATCAATTGGTTAAACTTTGTCTAGATTTAATTGGATTAAATCAAAGTGGTAGACAAAGGTGATTAGTCACACCTAATTATGCATATTTGGACAAATTGGGTTAAGCCCACTTAAAAATTGATTAAAATTTTTATTAATTAAAAATTACATAAGCATTATAAAAGGCAAGCTTGAGCAAGTTTTTAACTAAGAAAGCATAAGACAAAGTATAAGCAAAATTAGCCTAAATAAAGTGTTTAGAGAAGCTTTGTAAGTTCTCTATATTTTTCAACAAGGAGTAGAGAATTATATCTTTGGCTTAAGCCTATTAGGTAAGTTTGATCTTCTCTAATAAGCTATGTTTTGTATTTGATACATAATAATATAGCTTGAAGTTGAAATTAGGCTAATAAATTTGTGTATGGATGCTTTGGAAGTGTAAACACAATATGAGTAAAAAATGTTCATGTTAGACATGAACATAAATTAGAGTTTGGATCTCTATATGAAAGTTTGGAGCTATTGCTACCATTCTAGAATCACATGTCCATCTTTGAGTGACCTAGAATTATTCATGAGTCACATCATTATGGGATTTTAATTTAGTTTGTGTTTTGAATTCAAAATTTACGCATGTGAATATTTAGAATAAATTTATATTTTTTTAAAAAATATGTGATATTTTGAAAAATAAGATTTTATTTTATAACATGTGTTGATGTTGGTTATGATGTTAAAAATTAATTGCGGGTGTTTGGAAGTGTTTAGCGATGGTTGGAAGCAATTAGGGTAAAATACCATATTTTCATCAGCTCTTTGGAAAGAGAACTGATGGAAACAATGAAAACATTTTTTTTTAAATAATAATAATGTGCGCTAAATGCACACAGTGCGCGCTGACACTGTAGCGTGCGTGTCATGCATTTGTGCTGAAATTTATTTTCTCTCTTTTTTCAGTTTCCAAACTCCGGTTCAGCCCCAATTTTTTTCTTATACACTTGTAATATATTATATTATTCAATTAAATTATTTAAAAATACATCTATGCTTAATATCCATGGGTTAAACTCACTTCCGTTGCGCTGACACCAATCCGATCCTAGGGGTTCCACAACCATTGCCCCAAAACCAAGATCAAGTAGTGCATATTCTTTTTTATGATTTCCAATAATACAAGACATATTCGGACAACGAGGGTCTTTGTATTTCAAAGTATTATTGGTCGAGAGAGTAGAACTTACCTGTTCAGCTAGAAAAACTTTCTTTCCTAACTGGTGTTTTCTTTTAACAGTGCACAAGTCTTTCAGAAATTTGGCATAAGATGGTATCAATTTGATGCCATCTAAAAAGGAAATATTAGTCTTCACATGTTTGAATATTTCATATATTTCTAGGGAATGGTTCAATTTCTTTTTTTTTCCAATGCTTGAGGAAATATAGGTCATGTGAAAAATCATTTTTCTCAACGATCGGTATTGGTTAACCAACTGCTTCCTTACCCTCAGAAGCTAACTCATGTTCAACTTCACGAGGTTCAAGGATGTGTCTTTCGATGACCTTACCACTACGAAAAGTAATAACAGATTTAACTTGGTCTATGTGTTGACTACTAGAACTATCATCATGGGGGTTTTGATGATTCTTGGGGTTCGGTTGTGGTTGTGAAGGAAACTTTCATTTCTCATGAATGGTTAATGTATATGTGAATTTGGCAAATGTATCTTTCAAATCGGTCAATGTTTGCACGGTTTGGTTATTAATGGCGTCATATTTCTCAATGAATCCATGCAAGATATCAGCAATGGTTTTCATATGAGGTGGGACATATGGTGCATAATTTCCAGAATTTTATAAATTTTAGTGTACCTGGGGAGGTTGTTGCGATGATCATGCTTGGTTATCAATCCTCCAACTAAAGTTTGCATGGTTTCTCCAACCAGAATTGTAGGTTTGAAAGTATAGGTTTGGATTTGGTCTCTTAAAGGTGTTTATGGAACTAACTTAGTCCTGAAGACATTCTTGCAAAGCTAGCAAGGTTAGGCAAGTTTATGTGACATGTTCATTTGAATTATAGATATGACATGTAATTTATTGAATTAACTTGACATTATCACTCTTCCTCATTTCTAATGCCTCAACGTTTTTAGCTATATATGCATATTTAGCATAAATTTCTTGGTATTCTCTAAGGTTGAACATGTCTCTACCAGATGATTGTGGTTTAACAGAGGACTCATAAATGCCAACTGTGTCTCAGTGTTGTGTATTCTCTATTATGTGTTCTTGGTAATCTAGTGCATCTTCGAGACTTTTGTCCTTAACTTTATCATTACACATCATTTCTACTACTTGTCTACTTTAGGGTGTTAAACCCTTTTATAAGTAGGAAACCAGCCTCCATGTTTCAAACCCGTGATGTGATTAAACATTTAGTATTTCTTTAAACCACTCTCAATATTAGTAAAGTGTTTCCCATGACTATTGTGTGAAAGTTGTGATTCTCCTATATAAATAAGTTTTTCTTATGCGGAGGAAAGAATTTTTTCGGAAATTATTCTTATAAATCAACCCATGTTCTTATGGATCATGACCTAAGGTTCTATAATTTTGGTATGTGCATATATGACATACCTCTTCGAATTCCCTTAAGACCATGTAATGAAGGTAAAAGTTGGATGACACCCGGTTTGAAATTGAAACATGATGCTTCTTGTGGGAAAGAAATGTAAGATGGTGATCATGTCCTAGTGGGAATCATGTATTCTCTTAGTATCATTGTATGATTAAGTTCATCATGCGATTACTCGTGTTCTACCTGATCAATTGGATTTTCATCTCGGTTATCAGTCATTTTGATTGACGATGATGGTTATTGAGACTCTCGATTTAATCTACTAGTAGATGATTGAGGCCAATGTCTTATGCAACTTAAATGCAGACTATATGCTTAAATTTAAATATGTGAATGCAATGAAAAAGAAAAAGTAATAATAAACAAGTGAATAAAATAACAAAATGCAAATAAGATAAAGTACTTAAGAAAAAAAATAACAAAGAAAAATAGCATAAATATAGTGATTAGATCCTAAAAACGTCCTCTTATTCTTGTTAATTCAGATCTCATTTGAATTTCTCGTTCAGCTATCTCAATTTCTCGAGTTAGGTTCTCAGAAAATCTCTAGATGAAGATGGTTCAATAAATTCTTTATTTTAATTGAGCTTTCTGTCTCATGTAACCTTAAAGATTCAAGTACAAAGTTTGTCTATATATGGGATGTCTAGATTCAATTTCATTTAGGATCAATCAATACATCTTGGGATCTACACAAATGCAAGAAATGAAAATAAATAAATAAATAAAAGAAGAAAAAATGTGAGATGTGGAAAATTAAAAATAAATAAATAAATAAAACAAAATACAATGATGTTAAATTATTATTTTATTTACTAAATTATACTCTCCAACAACGGTTCCAAAAACTTGACACACTTGCAAAGTGGCTTTTTACTCTCAAGTATAAGAGTGTTGAGGTATTGAAATAACCCAGTGAGTGTAGGGTCGATCCACATGTAATAGATTTAGTAAAATTAAATAACAATACATGTAATAAAATAAAAGACTAAGTTAAATAAAGTGATGGGTAATTAAATTGGACTACAATAATAAAATAAAATATTGATACTAGTGTTGGGGCGGATGTGGAATCTCTAGGGTCGGATCGGTGTCCCGCACAATGAAAGTGGGTATAACCCATGGATATCTAGCATGGGTATATTTTAAAATATTTTTATATAAAACTACATTCCATTTCGAGTCTGTAGGACAAAACGAAGTCTGGAAACTCCGAAATGGAGAAAATGAAGTTTTAGTAAGTATTAGCTCTATGAGTCGAGACGCTCCAAAGTGCGAGAGCAATGCGAAAGCTGAATGTCTCAGAGTCGCGGTGTGTAAGGGTGGCCGTCGCGGCCCTCCTAGGTCTGATGCTCGGTGTTGCGACGCCCCTATGCAGTGAGCATTTTCAACTTTAAACCAATACTAAACACTTCCAATTTTCTCATAGTACTTCAAATACACCAAAAATCCAATTTTAGCATCATAACCACCATCAACACATATTATACAACTAACATACATGTATTCTAAATACTTATACGTATTTGTTTGAATCAAAACACAAACTAATTTAGAATCCTACTATGAAATGTCTCATGAACAATTCTAGTTCACCCAAAGGTGGTCAAGTGATTCTAGAATAGTAGCCATAGCTCTAAGCATTAATCTAGAGTTCCAAACTCTTATTAATTGTTACATGTCCAACATGAATTTTTTTGACCTAATTAACAAGAATATTATGTTTATATTTCCAAAGCATCCTAACACAATTGATTAACCTTATTTCAAATTTAAGTTATGTAATCATGCATCCAATACATAATTCATTACTATTTTTCAAACTAAAGAAAGCCTACTAATGAAGAACATAGCTTAGGAGAATATCAAACATTACCTAGTAAGCTTGATACAAAGATCCAATCTCTTTCTCTTTTATTGAAATGCTTGGAGAACTTTCAAGGTTTGCAAGCTTGACTCCATGATCCAATCTGATTCCAATGCTAGCAAGCTTCACACCAAGATCCAATCTTGATTTCTCCTAGATGAAATATTATAGAGACCTTATAAATCTTCTCAAAACACTTCTCTAACTTAGGCTAAGTTCTCTCCAAGAATTGCTTGTATTTAGCTATCTCAAGCTTAATTAAACCTTCTTAAAGCTTGCTATTTATAGCACAACTTAGGCAATTTTTAATTAATAAAAGTTCTAATCAACTTTTATGTGGGCTTAATCTAATTTGTCCAAATATGTATAATTAGGTGTGACTAACCACCTTTGTCTACCACTTTGATTTAATCCAATTAAATCAAGACAAAGATTAGGAAATGGATTAGTTCAATGTTTGCCACTTTGATTTATAGATTAAATCAAGCCAAAAACATCTATAATTACATATTTAAAATTAAGCCCTTGTGTAATTATTGAATTAATCCAATTAGGTCAAAGTAAATAATCAATGGTATCCAATAACAGTTGATTATCTTAGTTGATAATTATAATATCGAATATTATCTTTTATCGAAATTAATCGGCTACCCAAGTGCTCAACGTGTACACTTCATATTGGGACTCTCTAAATTCAGACACGTTCGTCATATAAGCCTAGCTAATATGTAAGTAATTCGGAAACCTCCGAATTCGCGAAGAACACGAACGATCTTTCTGAACTATACAAGTCGAGGTTATCACATAATGTTTAACAATCCCTCCATCTGTAACGTCTTGGGTCAGTTCGGTCATATCCGGTATAGTGAATCATCATGCATGACATATTATAATTCATAAAATAATATACAAATAGGTTTCACATATTAGGAATTGCATCCGGAGGTCCAGGAAAAATTTTCAGTTTTAGCATCTTTACTATTTGTCTGAGTCAACAGGCTAAATTTACTTAATTGGCCATAACTTTTCCATACAATGTACGATTTCAGTGAAATATATACCATTGAAAAGAACATACAATTACCTACAACTTCTATGTTGAATATTTTCTCAAAAGCATATCAGAATCTAGTCGAAAATACAGCTCAACATTTGATGAATAGTAACATGTGATTTTTACCTTAAGTGGGCATATGTGGCACAAATCTAGCCAACCTTTTTCCATCACAAAAAAATCAGCCCATCCCTTTATAAAAACCACACTATTCACTCTTTCCTCACCTTAGGAAAAACGTGAATGGCTTCTTTTTTTCTCAAACCAATTCAAGCTTGCTTTTACTTCATTTTCTCAAGCCAAGATGATGATTCAAGCTTGACTTCAAGCCATGTAAGCTTCCTTTCTCCTTTTCTCTTTTCATTTTTCAGTTTTGATATGGAATAAGGAAAGCCCCAAATTTATGGATAAGGAACCCTAGAATTTCATTTTGGCATTTTAGCTTCAATAGAGCTTGTAGCATTCATTTCCTAGCATTTGGTGATGGATTGAACATGGTTTAAGCTTTGTTTTCAAAATGCCCAATTTTTTTCCTAAGAATAGGGGTTGGACGAATTTGATGCTTGCATTAGAGGGTTCACTTTGAGTTTCTGATAGTAATTAATGATGGTTTAAGCTTAGAATAAGGTTTTGACATGAGTTTCGTTTGAGTAGTGAAAGAACTTCAAATATTATAATTTCTTGTGATGGCCGAGACTTGTATGTATGTGAGGGTGATTATTTTTATTTTCATTATTGATTAATGGTATAAGTTTAGGTGTTAAGAAAATCCAAAAGTGTTAAAATATTTTTTTCTTTGGTCGAATCTATGTATGTAAATGGGGGTTGAGTTTTGTTGATTGTTATGATAATTGATGACGATTTAAGCTTAGAACGATATCTTGGCATGAGTTGTGTTAAATTTGTGTTGGAACTAAAATGGTTGAGAAGTGTGTGCCTTGACCGAATTTTTGAGACGTTTTAGGAAGTGAAAATTATTAATTTGATATATTGTAAGTATGAACTATCGCCTAGTCTGATAATGTATGATCATGGTTATGATTTAAATTTGTTAGATTAATAAGTTAATGATGGATGTTGGCGAATGGTATGCAAGGTGAAGACTTGTTGTTGTTGTGTTATGATATTTGGATTATGTTATCATTAATACATGTGACATTTGATTATGGTTTTATGTTGGAACCTATGGATTTTTCAAATTATGTTTGTAAAGTTTGGTGTGATGTTAGTGAGGCAATAAGCCTTTTAAAGTAAGGTTTAGCAAGATATATAATGTTTGATGTTTGTTCATGTGTGTATAACATGTTAATAAGAATTTGAACATGGTTAAATTGTATGTTATCGCAAGATCAAGTAAGCATATCAGTCTAAAATGAAATTGTGATAAGTTGGAACTAATCATGTTATAGCTAAATAATGCATGGTGTTGGATGATAATAACATGTGCTCTGTGTGTGGCATGATGAATATTAAATGCTCAAGTATAATAAAACAATGATAAATTTTGGGGGATTTTGTAGTAGTTGATTGGATGTTGTGAAATATTAAATTGTTGATGTGTATACTAGGCCACATAGTTGGCAACAGTGATAACGCTAGATTAGGGCATTCGTAGGAAGTTAGCTTTGGGCATTTCTAGTGGCTATTTCGGCTACGTCAAAACATCCCATCAGCATTAACATAAGTAAGTAATATAGAATTAGTAGCATAGTCAATTAAGTAGCATGTCCATGCATTCATGAATCAAGCTCCATATTCTTAGTTCAGATATGCTAATCATACTTGAACACAGGTTTAGTTAGAATCTTGCAGGAAATCCTTTAGCAGCATTCCAGCACACTCACGATAGAGCGTCAGTCTGTGAGTGAATATTGTCCCTTCATTTTGCTTCTCTATGGTTTACATTATATTTGATTCTATCTCTAAACTAGTGCGATCATCTTTTTATCCTTAGTTTATAATTTCTCATATGCCTTCAGCTAAGTTAATTCAGCTTAAGATATTTGATATCCAATTTTTAATTTAAGTACAACTAAGCCATATCTTT
Organism: Zanthoxylum bungeanum; assembly: GCA_019454045.1. Classification (NCBI taxonomy): domain Eukaryota; kingdom Viridiplantae; phylum Streptophyta; class Magnoliopsida; order Sapindales; family Rutaceae; genus Zanthoxylum; species Zanthoxylum bungeanum. The sequence continues at coordinate 97,695 of SKCR01034251.1, read as the reverse complement.
CACATATATGTCCCATGTCACAACATACATTAGTTTTAGTTCTTCATAATTCATAGTTTATTCATAGAATTGCAGTTCACAAATTCAGTATCTTAGTCAATTTTATTCTCAAACTAGACTTATCGGTCTCAAGATAGTCATGAATCATACATGTTCATTTTCAAAACTCATTTTTCAGTTTTCAAGATTATGATATGTTATTATGCTTTTGATATTTTGAAATGAGTTCCTTTATGATTTTCTTTATAATTAGGGGAAAAACCTAATCTTAGAGAGTTTGGAATTGATAGATTATGGAATTGACGGATATAACAGACATGTGCACATGTAGTTTCAGGACTAGGGGGATGGTACTACGTGACACCCCTAGATCCTAGCTTCAGGGCCAAATAACAGCATTGATTAGCTCTCATGACTCTATTTTAGTGACTTGGGACAGCGATGCATAACTCCCCAAGGCACTAGATTAGGCGCATGGGGGGAAAGGGATACGTAACGCCTCCATGCGTCAGGTTTTATACCAGATATTATAGACATGTGCATATGTAGTTTCAGTGACTTGGGGGACGGCGATACGTAACGCCCCAATGCACTAGATTAGACATATGGGCAGACGGTGATACGTAACGCCTATATACGTCAAGTTTTCTATCAGATATAGTAGACATGTGCACATGTAGTTTCAATGAATTGGGGGACAGTGATACGTAACGCCTCAAGGCACTAGTTTAGGCATATATGGGGATGGTGATACGTAACGCCTCCATGCGTCAGGTTTTCTACTATATATAACAGATATATGCATATGTAGTTTCAGTGACTTGGGGGACGGCGATACGTAACACCCCAAGGCACTAGATTAGGCGAATGGGGGGATGGCGATACGTAACGCCTCCATGTGTCAGGTTTTCTACATATTCTCTAGTTACTTGTGATTTCATATTTTCACACCATGATTTCCATAGAGAGTTTTTAGAATGAACATTGTTTATGTTTTTATGAGTTCAGTTTTTCTACATGTTTTCCAGTTACTTGACATTTCAGATTTTTACATCAAGATTTCCATATAGATTTTTGAGAAGGAACCAAGTTTATATTTTTTATGAGTTTAGAAATAGGTTTTACGGCACTGTTGATTTTAATACTGATTTTCAGATATGAATTTTATGCTTTCATAATTAATTACATTCTAAAAAGTAATACATCCACGTCATGTTACATTACAACTTCAGATATGGATGTCATACTGTTGGAGATTCTAAGGGTCCCCAAGGATCACAAATCAAGCACGAACATGTGTGAATACATTCGAGGAAGTTGCGGAATACTTACATCGAGCGGTAGAGCGACGCGGAGGCAACAAAATTAATTTTCTGCCCTTGACAGTGAACTCGGCAGTGAGCAGTCCATGCTCCTCCATTTTCTGATTTTGAGCTCCTCGAACAAACACCAAGCTTCGTCGAATGGTTCCCGGCTCATGGGTGGACTTTCCTATCACCTTCGCATGTCTCGTAAGTGTGCTAGCACTTGTGATTTTGCCACAAAATTTGTAGGGGTATTTAGGGGCTAAATCCGGTAACGCAGCGGAAGCGGTGGAAAATCGTATTTTCGATTTCAAAAATTTTTCTCGGATTAATTAAATAAACACATTTATTTAATTATCCAATAATCAAATTATGAAACAAAATTCAAATGAATCATATTCAAGTGAATTTACCAAATTACCCTTACATTGGTATTTTGTCCATTTTAGTCCGAAATTGATCTAATCAATTTTGAATGATTCTAAATCATTTTTAAGATGAACTTAGCATGTTCAAAACATCAAAACACCAAAAGCACCAAAATCCCCAAATTTGACTCCAAGGCCGAGAGCCCTCCAAGGTGCACAATTGTGCACTTTGTGATTTCATGCATAAAAACACATCAAGATGCAATCCAATGAACATGAAAATTTATATGTATCATATACACATCCAAATGCACAACATATATGAAAAGCCCCAAATTTGGAATTGGTCATGAACCCTAATTTTTCAATTTCCACAAATTGGACAAATTAGACCAAATACATTAAGTCAATTACTTCAATCATCATTCTCACATCTAATTCAAGTCTCAACACAATGAAACAACTCAAGATCAAATCTAGGCCATCTAAGAGTTAGTCAACAACTCTAGATTAGCAACATGGTTTCCAAAACCTTAAAAGAAAGCTTATTACTACAATAGTCATACACTTCCTTCATCACACATGCTTTACACCTCCATCAAAACTTCCATCAACAAAAACCACAAGGAAAAAAGAACGAAATAACCTAAGAATATCATATATTAAAGCCTAGAACCTAAGGAACAATTTCCTTACTAATAGCAAGTTCAAGAAACTACTACTAAAATCCAAGCTTTCTTGATTTATGTCTTTCTTTTCTCAAGTTTCCTTTGGCTTCTTCAATGGAGTTCTTTTAGTAAATTGTATTAGGTTAACAAATGAAAATAAAATGAAAAAAATATATACTTGGACAACATTTGCCTTGGCCGAAATTCATAAAGCCAAATACAAGTTTAGTAATTTCATTTTTCATTTCAAATTCATTTATTCAACTTGCATAAATATCCTAATAACACTTTATTAGATATTTAATTAAGTCAAAAAGGCAACTAATATCATTTACTTCAAATATCCTAATGTAAGATATTTATATTTTAATTAATTTAATCATTTAACAATTAATTAATTAATTAATTAATCAAATACAAATATATTAAATATATGTATAATATTTACATTAAATATTAAAAACATATATTCATTTAGGATATAAGTCAAATAACCCATTTTGACTATTAATTAATGTGTATTTAAATTAATCAAGTATTAAATATAAATACACAATAATTAGGCAAATGACTATCTAGTCCCTTTAGCACGTATCTTGCGTTTAACCTTTAAACGACTTAATAAATAATCAATATTATTTATTAATGTTGCTCTAGTGCTCTACGAGTATGTTTCATTATTGAGACTCTCTAGATTCAGGTATATTTGTCACGAAATCTAATTTTGTGTCTATAATCTATCCACCCGTAGATTATGACGATCACGGATAATCTCGCTGAACCATACAGGTCGAGGTCATGGCAAATGTATAATTCCTCCATCACAGGTATCCAGATAAATACCAGAGATACATATGTAAAAGTCAAATCTCTATGGGGATTATCCAGTCGACTATTCCATTAGCAATCTTTAAAAGAATGTTTAGAACTAGCTTCTAAACTTTACCATGGGCCCATGTTTTATCTGATTGCTAATCATATGGACTACCTATGCTCTAATACACAGAACTGACGGATCCTATCTTGATACACATAGGACACCTTGAGGATCTGTCTACACCCAACGAACAGGCGGAGGTCTGATCTAAATAGATCGGTGACGTGACTGCCATCTAAGTGTAGAAGATGTCTCATGTGCCCACAATGGCATCTCAAGTCTAAGAATCACAAGTGATACTCAACCCGAGAAGATTCTTATTGACGCTGGTGTACCATCCATTAAGAATCTTCGGTGAGTCGTTCAGTGTTTATCCGCTATAAACACCTACATGTCTATACTAGTCTCCAAGACTTTTGGTTCATTGAGAAACCATTAGAATCATATATTCCAGTATACGACATGTACCGGTCTCAACGGGTTTACTATACTGACCAAGTAGTGTAAACCTTGACCAGGAACTGTCTGAGAATGACAACGTCATGATACTAATCAATGTCTGTTGCGACGCTTTTGCAACAGTACCATGACTAATCATTCTAAGGTCATTACGTCTTTACCATTTAATAAGATAGATTATATTATAGATACTGTATATATTATTCATAATAATAATGTTTTACAGAAGTATTCAAAAGAAATACAACCGGGAATTGGCGCTCTGAGCACCAACCCCAACAAAATCTCCCACTTGCTCTAGTGCCAATATCGATTGTATCTAATACCCATCGACTCCACGTGTTTATCAAACAACTTCAGAGGTATGGCCTTCGTCAGCGGGTCTGCTACATTATCTTCACTCGGTACCTTGCATACAACAATATCCCCTCGCGACACGATTTCTCGAATGATGTGGTACTTGCATTCCACATGCTTCGACTTCTGATGCCCCCTCGGTTCCTTTGATTGCGCAAGGGCTCCAGTATTATAACAGTATAACGGAATCGCATTCTCGATACTTGGGACAACTCCCAATTCTGTGATAAAGTTCTTTATCCACACAGCCTCTTTTGCAGCTTCAGAAGCTGCAATATATTCCGCCTCAGTGGTGGAATCAGCAGCTGTCGATCCTGTTTGGAACTCTTCCAACAAACTGCACCTCCGTTAAGGGTAAAGACAAATCCAGATGTAGACTTTCTATCATCGGGATCCGATTGAAAATCGGAGTCTGTATACCCATTAACCTGCAGTTCGTTTCCTCCATAAATAATCAACTTATCCTTAGTACCTTTAAGATACTTTAGGATATGTTTAATGGGCATCCAATGGTCATTATCTGGATTGGACTGATATCGACTAGTTACACTAACAGCGAAACTGATATCAGGCCTCGTACATAACATGGCATACATTATGCTACCCAAACACGAAGCATAAGGTTGGTTAGACATTCTAACCTTCTCATCTTCTGTTTGTGGACACATCTTCTTAGAAAGATGAATCCCATGTCTGAACGGTATGTTTGTTGTCTTACAGTTACCAAAACTACACCGTTCTAAGATCTTATCTATGTACGTTGATTGGGATAACCCAATCAGCCTCCTTTGTCTATCTCTATTGAGTTTTATCCCTAAAACATAGGAAGCTTCTCCCAGGTCCTTCATGGAGAAATTCTTACAGAGGTACGCTTTGACGCTTTGTAACATACCTAAATCATTCCCAATGATTAGGATGTCATCAACATATAGGACTAAAAATACGACCATGCTCCCACTGGCCTTCTGATACACACAGGATTCTTCTGAATTCTTGAGAAAACCAGACGATCTAATAATCTCGTCGAATCGAAGATTCCAACTTCGTGAAGCTTGTTTAAGTCCATAAATGGACTTCTTAAGCTTACATACCATACCCGAGTTTTCGCTGGACGCAAAACCTTCCTGCTGTTCCATATAGATTTCTTCATCAAGAAATCCATTTAGAAAAGCCGTTTTGACATCCATTTGCCAAATCTCGTAGTCATGATACGCGGCTATAGAAAGCAAAATCCGAATAGACTTAAGCATTGCTACTGGTGAAAAAGTTTCATCGTAGTCGATGCCAGGTCGCTGCGTGTAACCTTTTGCTACCAGTCGGGCCTTGTAAGTTTCAACCTTACCATTAGGCCCGCGCTTCCTCTTGTAAACCATTTACAACCGATAGGAACAATTCCTTCGGGAAGCGGAATCAAGTCCCAAACTTGATTTTCATGCATTGAGTCTATCTCGGATTTCACGGCACTTTGCCATTTCACGGAGTCGATGTCCAACATCGATTCTCTATAGGTGAAAGGATCTGTCTCTTCAACTAAGAGAACATCCAGACTCTTTTCTTGTATCAAATACAAGCGTTCAGGAGGTCTAGATACCATTTCCGACCTACGGAGTGTGTGTGTTGAAGGTCATTCATCTACTTGAACTTCAGGTTCCTCCGTTGGTTCGTTGTTTTCAGGTTGGACTTCATCAAACTCAACATGTCTATGATTACCACCTTCTGACAAAAATTCTACTTCTAGAAATTTTGTGAAGCAAGCTACGAACACATTTCGATGCTCGGTATCATAGAATAGATATCCCATCGTATTCGAAGGATATCCGACAAACCTAAACTTTTACCCCAGAGGCGAAAGCTTATCTTGCTGAGTCACCCTGACATAGGCAGGACAACCCCAAACCTTAATATAATTAAGATTTGGTCTCCTACCGAACCAGATTTGATACGGAGTCGTAGGAACAGCTTTTGAAGGAATCTTGTTCAAAAGATGTGCGGCTGTTAAGAGAGAGTAGCCCCATAAATAAAAGGGCAAATCTGTGAAACTCAACATTGATCGGACAATATCCAATAAAGTCTGATTTCTCCTCTCAGACACTCCATTGTGCTGTGGAGTACCTGGAGGAGTATATTGAGCGAGAATCCCATTCGCCTTCATATAATCCATGAACTCACCACTCATATATTCGCCGCCTCGATCTGATCGAAGGCATTTAATATATTTACCAGTTTTTTTTTCTACTTCATTTCGGAACTATTTGAACTTTTCAAAGGTTTCCGATTTATGTCTCATCAAATAGACATAACCGTACCGTGACAGATCATCGGTAAAGGTAACGAAGTACGAATAACCACTGTGAGCAGTTTGACTTAGTGGACCACATACATTAGAATGTACGAGTTCCAGTAAGTTAATGGCACGATGTCCAACACCAGAAAATGGGGCTTTGGTCATCTTACCCTGAATACAGGATTCACAAGTTGGATAGGATTCAATGGTAAGATCTGGTATCAAACCATTCCTAACCAATTGGGTAAGGCGTTTAACGCCAATGTGACCAAGTCTCATATGCCAAAGTTTAGTATTATTAATTACAGGTAAACTACGTTTATTAACTCCAGTACTTAATATATCTTTTGAAGTTTGCAATGTATAATGACCATGCTGGTTTGGACAACAAAGGATCTGAATATATTACTATCATATAAATATAAAGAACTATTCTGAATATTAATACAAAAGCCTTCTGTATCCAATACAAAAAGTGATATAATATTAGCTACACATCCAGGTACAAAATGGCATTCATTTAACAAAAGTGTCTCATTCGGCAATGAGATCTCGCATACTACCACTGCAACTGCATCCAAAGAGTCTCCACTCCCGAACTGCAACTGCATCTCCCCGGGCTTCAGCCTCCTACTTTCCTTCAGCACCTGCAACGAATTGTAAATGTGTATGGGACAAGCAGAATCTAAAATCCAGTTGGATGTAACGGCTTCACAAGCCAAAGATAAATCAATAACTGGAAAAATAAAAGTACCTGATGTAGATGCTCTGTCTCTCCTCAGTTGGGCGATGTAATCAGGAAAGTTCCTTTTCCAATGCCCGACTTTGCCGCAGTGGTGGCATTTGTCTTCAGAAGCCCTCTTGGGCTTAGCAATCTTCGCCTGTTATTGAGGACCGAAAGCCTTCTTCTTCTTCCCTTTCTTCTTCTTTCCCTTGGACCATCCTTGGGAAGAAGCAGAGAGAGAAGTAGATCTAGGTGGGCGAGTCGGTATTCCCTTCTTAAGATCCTCTTCTACCGTGAGCAACATCCTATGTAGCTCCTGGTAGGTACAGACAGTCCCGTGCATGTTGAAGTACATCACGAACTGGCAAAATGAAGCTGGTAGTGAACCAAGAATGACACTCCTACCGAGAATGTCATTCAAGATGAGATTATGTTGCCTCAATTGATCGATCAAATCGATCATCTGAAGAACATGTGGGCTAACACTTTGCCCCTCATCTAGACGCGCATGGAACAGTTCCATGGTGACTTTGTGAACAATCACTTGTTCTTGGTTCTCAAACGATTGTCTCAATTGCGTCATCATACTATAAGAATCTAGCATACCATAGTATTGTTGCTTGAGTTTCGGAGAAAGCGAACTAAGGATATATGATTTAACCCTTAAATCACCATCATTCCAAGTTTCAAAAACTTGGCGTTCCTCCTCCGAAGCATCCGCACCCACAGCAAGGGGCAACGGACCCTCAAGAACATATCCCAGCTTTTCGGAATCGAGGACAATCCTCAATTCCAATTCCCAGTCAGCGAAGTGTTGAGTTTCAATCAAGTCCCAAGAATCATAAATCATGCATAAACGAGTTGAATACATATCAAAGGAGGTGCGGAATAACTCACATTGATTGGTAGAGATGCAACAAAGACCAAAAACGCACTGCTCTCCCTTGCTCGGCAGTGAGCTGCGAACATGGTGGACTGATCGACGTGGGGGCTGCTTCCTCCTCCAAGAATCGGCCATGGGTGATCCTCCATGGAAGCTCCAAGCTCCAAGCTTCACAAGGTGATTCCTTGCTCACGAAATCACTTCCCTAACACCTTGGTATTCCTCCTATGGTGTGCTAGCACTTAGGTCTTGCAACAAGATCATTTCTTTCTCCTCTTGGACTCACGGTTTTGCTACAAAACCAGTGAAGAAATCGTAAAGAAGAATAGAAGAAAAGAAGAGAGTTTTTGGCTCCAAAAATGGTGAAGACCGAAAAATGAAGAGAGAGAATGAGTGGGAAAAATAAAAAATTGTAAAAGGTTTATATAATTTCCAAAATATAATAAAACCATTTACCATTTCTTTAATTTCCATAAAGCAAGCATTAAATGCTTGTCAATCACCACAAATCAACTCACATCAATCACTCAAATGTCACATCACTCAAAGTGACATGTGATTTGACGCTTGATGTGACTTGTGATTTGACGCTTGATTTGACTTGCGTGCCGCACTCGAATTCGAAATGCGAATGCGCTCGCAAACAATCCCGGGCTCGGGTTCGCTAATTCCAAATTAACGAATTTTCCGTTGCGTCGTAATTAAATGATTACACCTAGCGAATTCACTATTCACGTCGCTAACGAATTAATTCTAAATTAATTCGTTCGCCCGAATGAAAATCTAATTTCAATTCCGCGTCGAAATCTAATTTCGTTATAATATATCGAATATATAAATTATCGATTAATTCCAAATTAATTGTTCTCTCTCTTTAACGATATTTTATCCGAGATAAAATATCTCCGTAATTAATCCCAGATTAATTTTCTCTCTCATCGAATTAATCCCAGATTAATTAAAGTGCGAGTCATACGTCATCGGTGAATCTTCAGGAACCGACCCATGAGATCTCCGGATATGTTGGCAGTAAATACGGTCGTCGGACTATCCGAACACGTAAGTATCTCGTACTACGTTTATACCGATTTACAAGACAAGGTTGTCTTTTAGCAAAGCGCCATGCCTACCCAATTCTCCAGAAATATTCTTACAGGAATATATAGATCTGTATCAGGCGTAGTATACAAATTGTATTGTGTATATCGGCCCAGTATCGGATAGTCACGTGCTAGGGCTGGGGCTGGATAAGTGTCTGCCCCGTCCGAAGCACATGTCGGATGTCTGGTAACATAGTATCTATAATCGGATATTCATGACCTGGTCACAATATCCCGATTGGTTGCACAACACTCAAGAGCACTAGTACCGTATCCTGCGTGACATCATCTCCACTATGACTGAAGTGATACTTCCGTCTTGACATCACACCCAATACACTACGACTCTCTGATAAACCCAGAAGTGGTGTACGCAGAACTGGTTAAAGCCTTGTACCACCAAGACCAAAGTCTATCGATTATCGTAAGTATTAGCGATGTAAGTCTCAGGTTAACACCATACACATCTACCCTGATTTCGGCCTCCCATAGACACATAGTCATAATACCAATGGGATTCCGAGGGGTCTATCCAGAGCGAAGCTGTTTCCCGTACCATCGGTGAAACACAACCTCCTATCGCACTTGCATAAGTATCCTATACTTAAATATATGAGAACTATGTCGTTGTGCCCTCACAACGTGCACAAGTGCAATACTAGCCTATTCCGCATTATCGATGTCCAGTCTCGATAATACTCCGGCTAGGGATATTTAATGATTAATCCTTCGGGGACTGATACTGTCTCATATCATTCTCAGTCCAGGAACTAATCACAGAGACCTCTCTTCATTTATATATCTATGGTGATCTAATCACAAATGATGAGAGTGCAATTTCCTTGTCACATAGTTAATTTGCTACAACAACACAATGATCTGTGCAAATAGTGACGCTATGGGTCATTTTGTCCAACAATATCCCACTTGGCACATAGCCAGTCACTCAAGTGTCTTACACTCGAACTATGTACGGTTTGCTCAAATTGCTGAGAAAAGATTTTTGTCAGCGGATTTACGTAATTATCTTCTGACGCGATTTATACGATCATCACATCGCCACGATGTATGATCCGAACGAATCAGATGAATATAGAAGTATATATCTAGATCGTCGATGAGACCATTAATTCTTTAGCCTGTGCTGACACCTAGCTCAGCCGCTAACAGAACTAAATCTAATCTAATTAGATTTATTATCGATCCAAATGGCTTCTATTGCTGCCTCAGCTGCAGCAATAATCCGCATTTGTTGTTAATTCGGCAACAGTTATCTTGCTCGGAATATTTCCAGCTTACTGTCCCGTTATTCAAACTTTATAGTACCGCAGTATTTACCGTTTGGAAACTTGCAGCAGTGACTAGTCACTTCAAGTTCTCCTACTCTATAATTTAAGACAGCATCTTTAGTTCTCTAAGATACTAATAGATGTCCTTAACTTCTATCCAATGACTATCACTTGGATTGTCCTGATTGTGACTCCATATGCTCAAAGCGTATGAGACACCATATCAAGTACATTTTAAATGTACAATTTCCCAGAGAGTGTTACAACTCCAAATCTATCCCAGTAGATCTTTATTCTTGAATAAAGGTTGTTACTCCCCAGAATTCTACGGAGAATTTCTTATGAAAGCCAAGCTTTCACCGATTGCTTTATGGGAATTTCATTATCAGTGCTCTCCCACTAACCTCCTTATATACACAAGAATCATTTCGTTTTGAATTAAATCATACTTCATTATGATTACATCAAAACGATAATTCCTAAAACCTATGCTTGCTTTAATCCAAACATGGATCGAATAACCTGCAAACCTTGTTTGCTTGTTATGGTACGACAAAACCGATAGGATGTTATAAACATCCTCTGAAAGGTTTCCTTTTAGGAAAGCGATTTTCCGTTAAGCTGTCATATTTCATAAATGAAATACACAGCTTTAGCAAACATTATCCAAATGGATTTACAATGGCAACATGTAAAAGGTTTCGTCGTAATCAACACAATGTTGATAACTCTACCTTTTCTTTACAGCCTAGCTTAGTACGTTGGTATGTTGCCTTTCATGTATGTCTTCATTGAAGACTTATAAAGTACCAATAGGCACAATGCCTTATGGTACATCAACTAGTATCCAAACTTGTTGATATACATGGAATCCATTTTGGACTCATGACACTTTGTTATAATAGGGAGTCGATACCTTGTATCACTACCTCATACGTAATCAGTTGGTGTACCTTAAAAGATTAACATCTTTATGAGGTGAGATCAGAAACCCATACCCCAGGTTGTTTTCTGACTCTCTGCGATCTACGCGGTTCTTGTGTACTCGAAGATTAATGGAATAGTTTCATCATTGATGAACTGTTATGTTCCATTAGGAATAGGTGCCTTGACTAGTATTACTCCGATTTTCATCGAGTTTTACTATCCTCCCACTTACCACTGCATGTCTGTATTCCTTTCAGGAAAACTGCATGGTGAGCAACAATCTAATTGTTCTCTAGTGAGATGTATAATACAATACTTATGGTATCCCTAGGATAGCCTACAATTGAAACTTATCCAATTTGGGTTCTAGTTTGTATCATCCAAACATATGCCTAGCATCCCAAATGGTCAGGAATGAGAAACCCGGTTTCTTTCCGTTCATATCTAATATGTAATCTGTCAAACAGATTATTATGGAACCTTATTCTAAATAAGTTATTGCACTGTTAAAACTTATCCGTTGAAGGAAATGGTAGCTCAGAGCGACTCATGATTAGCCTTATCATGTCTAACATGATTCGGTTAATCCGTTCGGACACACCGTCACTTTGACGTGTTCCGGGAGGAGTCCTCATTTGAAAGAATACTATACTCTTTCAAGTATATAAGAAACTTATTGCTTAAGTATTTTCCATTACGGTCTTACCGTGACGGTATAATACTATAGCCGATCTGTTTGTCTATTTCGTGTCGAAACTCTAAAAGTTTCCGATTTGTGTTCTTCAAAAGAAACACACAACCATTACGCGATGCCACATCTGTATAGGTCACGAAATATTCATATCCATATCTACATCTAGCCTAGCTAGACATGGGCCCACTTGCTTCATTATGAACTAGGGCTAATAGATCGGTGGCATTTACACTTTTACTAAGTAAATAGTGTTTTAGGCACATTGCCCATTAAACTAGATTCGTAGACTTTATTTGATTGGAATCAAAACAGTCCGAGTACCCACTCTTCGAAAGTGTGGATATACGAGTCTTGTTCGATTGTGTCCCAGACAACAATGCCATAATTAGTTTCTTCTGATCAAATCATTTTGAGCTATTTGTTTGTCATTATATATATTTGAGATTTATTTATATTCAAAATATAAATTCTGTTATTCACATCTAATGTGTTTATCTCAATATCATCCTTATATAATAAAACACTGTAGTGTTCTAAAATATAAAGGTTCACCCGCAGTGGGTTAAACACTGATAAAGAGATAATGTATCTAGTCAAACTAGTTACATTATAACAGTTCTTTAATCCTGCTCATAGCAGATTCCGAACATCAATATATATATTTATTATGTACCATATTAAGTATCTAAAAAATCCAATTTTAATACTAGTAATGAACATAATTTTGACAACATATTTGAAGTCAGAGCCTTGCTCGTCTTCAATTCCTTCATGTCTGCTTTGTCCAAACGACAGTCACGCTTCGCGATTCCGTTTGCCACAATTGTGCAGACATTTTGGGATATGTTATTTATCTTCCAAGAAGACTATAATGATTTTACCTTTGTCATTTTCAATATTCCAGTTGCCTTTAACCAAGCCTCGGGTTTCCAGAATATTGAAGTAAGGTGTGCCTTGCACTACTTGCCTAATTGCAAATTTTAACTTTATCTTCTTGAGAATAGTCTTTAATTCTCCAAGAATTACTTATTGCAATTTTAAAAGTACTTCCAAGATCTAATCTTTGAATATCCTTCAATTTCAATAACATACTTTAAGAATCTAATCTTTAGTTCTGATAAAGAAATTAAGGAGTCTATATGACAAGTATTATGGATTAAGCACTAAAGTTATCAATACATGAATATTCTAAATATCATGTTCCACTTATCTGCTTAACTCCGATTTTCAGGCATATTTTATCAAATAAAATAACTTATTATTTTTCCAGGACCATCCTGAAATTATTCCCAATTTGAAAATTAAAGTCGTTTAAATACATTTTCACCCAGGATTATGTCTTAAACATTAATCTTTCATTTATATCTTGATTCTAATAGTCCAACTATTTAATCAACGATTTGTGGTACTATTTATTATAATGATTATAATAGTCCAACTATATAATCAAATATAATCTAAATTAATTAACCTCAATTACATTGATTACTATAATCCAATTATAAAATCAACTGTAAACTGAAATTAATTAATTCAAATATATTGATTAATATAATCCAATTATATATAATCAAGTATTAGTCCAACTGTTTATTAAAACAACAATTTAAATATTAGTCCAACTAACATTTAATATTACGATGAAATAATTTGAATGAGCGCGTATGGCGAGTAATTGAACGAATATTGCAAATTCAATTCTTGCCTCCCACTATTTTTCGTCGAGCCTCTAACCCTCTGTCGAGTACTCGGGAAACCGTGTTTCCTAGTGGGCTAGGATCCCGTTAAATATCACACAATCTTGACTTTGGCCAACAAATTGTATGATAATTAACTAGGTAGATCTCTAAGATCAATTGGATCCAATCCAATTCCTAGATCCAGTAGGTGGACATCCAAGTCCTAAACATATATCATATATATGCCTATATATCCAATATATACCCTAACCTTTTTCCTCTGAATCAACTAGGCCTTGGCTTTGGCACAACAAACCTAGTGATCCCAGTCAAGCATGGACCCATTGACCATGGAAGCTTCGTAATCAATGTCATTGGACAAGAAGTGGTCTTGACTTTGGCCAACAAACCACAACTTGGACAAGACACCAATATGGAACAAAGCCTCGTGATTCAAACACATCTTCGACGGACAAGGGCTTGACTTTGGCCAACAACCCATGCCAATCTAGGATCTTGAGCAAGAATCACTCAATGGAAGGAAAAACGCATGATATTTTATGAGGGTTTTTCGCGTGCAAATTGGCTACCAATTTTAATTATCTTTGTTAAGGTCTCATCATCATACACCCTTAAACATGCATTCTAAACACATAATAAAGCGCATATGTAAAATAATAATGATATGCGGATGGATATTTTACATTGATCCTAGATCAAATCTCTCTCTTTCTCTCTCCAGCTAGCACATGTATTTACTTCTACCCGTTACACTACACTTCTAAAGAAACCTCATACGCTGAGGGGAATAGGTGAGAAGAGAATACAAAGAAATAGGAGATAAGGCTGGACTCGCAGGTCCAATTAATAAATCAAATTTATTACAATTTCCAAAATCGCCCCACCCGGCTAATATCCATCCGATATACATTATTCAAACATCACAACCATGTATTCATACAAGCATGTTATCAATCAATCTAATCAAATTAATTAATCTGATAATTAGTGATCATCCAATGTTCAAACAAAGATTTGATTTTGTTCGAGTCAAACTCGTATTGCGAACACGTACTCAAAGTACGATTTCTCAAATAAAATTAAATTACATGATTAAATCCAATTTAATACGTATTTAATTCTAATTCATTATTTAATTCCAAATTAAGTATTACACTTTATAAAATAAACCTTTACGACTTAAATTCCAAATTTAATCGTTACGGGTCTCAAAGCCCGATTAATATCCAATATTAATTTAATTAAAGTCCAATGGGCTTTTAATTAATTTCTTGAGGCGTGGACTTTTGGTCAACTCGGGTCAAACCGAATAACCAAAATCCAATCCGGGAGTTACCTCATAAGCACATAAATTAATTTAGGCCCATTAGGCCCAATAAAACGTTAAAGGTTCATTAGTCGCATTTGGGCCTTTTGGAAGCGGTTTTGGGCCTAATTGGATCCAACCAATTTTGGCCTAAACCAACTTTGTACAACAAAGTCCAATAAACCCAATAACAACTTTAAAAGCCCAAATCCAATTTTAAGGCCCAATAATTTAATTCCAAAAATTCCAAATTTCCCAATTAAATTACCTAAAGTGTATAACATTATTAATTACCCAAATCAAAGTTTCCAAAACATCAAATTTGTCCAATTAATCATGCTTATCATCAATTAATCATGTCCAACATAATTTGATCAAAATCAAACCCAATAAACACATGCTAAAGTCTCGGCCATAAGGGGAAAATTATGTCCAAATCAAATTCAATCCAATTGAACCAAATTAAACATAAATTCAACATCCCTAAATGATTACCAAGTAATCCAATGAACAAAAATCAAAAATCCAAGACATTAGGGCACTTACTAAGCATTCTAAATCCAATCAATTTGGGGAAAATTGTTCCAAACACTTTTTCAACAAATTGATCCAATCAATCCTCAATTAAACATACTTTAAGCATTCTAAATCATCCAATTTCATTAAACATGCTCAAAATCAAGTTTACCCAAATTAAAGTTTTGGTCAACAATAAGCAAATTGGGGAAAATCAATCCAATTAATTTTTCTTCAAATTGATTACATATAACTCTAAGTTATTCATATACAAGCATTCTTAAACAAACAATTTGTCAAAATCATGCTTAAATCAAAAAGCCCCAAATTTTGCTAAGAACCCTAAATTCGTTTTATGCACAAATGGCTCAAGATACCATTGTTGAGTTTCAATCAAGTCCCAAGAATCATAAATCATGCATAAACGAGTTGAATACATATCAAAGGAGGTGCGGAATAACTCACATTGATCGGTAGAGATGCAACAAAGACCAAAAACGCACTGCTCTCCCTTGCTCGGCAGTGAGCTGCGAACATGGTGGACTGCTCGGCATGGGGGCTGCTTCCTCCTCCAAGAATCGGCCATGGGTGATCCTCCATGGAAGCTCCAAGCTCCAAGCTTCACAAGGTGATTCCTTGCTCACGAAATCACTTCCCTAACACCTTGGTATTCCTCCTATGGTGTGCTAGCACTTAGATCTTGCAACAAGATCATTTCTTTCTCCTCTTGGACTCACGGTTTTGCTACAAAACCAGTGAAGAAATCGTGAAGAAGAATAGAAGAAAAGAAGAGAGTTTTTGGCTCCAAAAATGGTGAAGACCGAAAAATGAAGATAGAGAATGAGTGGGAAAAATAAAAAATTGTAAAAGGTTTATATAATTTCCAAAATATAATAAAACCATTTACCATTTCTTTAATTTCCATAAAGCAAGCATTAAATGCTTGTCAATCACCACAAATCAACTCACATCAATCACTCAAATGTCACATCACTCAAAGTGACATTTGATTTGACGCTTGATGTGACTTGCGATTTGACGCTTGATTTGACTTGCATGCCGCACTCGAATTCGAAATGCGAATGCGATCGCAAACAATCCCGGGCTCGGGTTCGCTAATTCCAAATTAACGAATTTTCCGTTGCGTCGTAATTAAATGATTACGCCTAGCGAATTCACTATTCACGTCGCTAACGAATTAATTCTAAATTAATTCGTTCGCCCGAATTAAAATCTAATTTCAATTCTGCGTCGAAATCTAATTTCGTTATAATATATCGAATATATTAATTTATCGATTAATTCCAAATTAATCGTTCTCTCTCTTTAACGATATTTTATCCGAGATAAAATATCTCCGTAATTAATCCCAGATTAATTTTCTCTCTCATCGAATTAATCCCAGATTAATTAAAGTGCGAGTCATACGTCATCGGTGAATCTTCAGGAACCGACCCATGAGATCTCCGGATATGTTGGCAGTAAATACGGTCGTCGGACTATCCGAACACGTAAGTATCTCGTACTACGTTTATACCGATTTACAAGACAAGGTTGGCTTCTAGCAAAGCGCCATGCCTACCCAATTCTCCAGAAATATTCTTACAGGAATATATAGATCTGTATCAGGCGTAGTATATAAATTGTATTGTGTATATCGGCCCAGTATCGGATAGTCACGTGCTAGGGCTGGGGCTGGATAAGTGTCTGCCCCGTCCGAAGCACATGTCGGATGTCTGGTAACATAATCTCTATAATCGGATATTCATGACCTGGTCACAATATCCCGATTGGTTGCGCAACACTCAAGAGTACTAGTACCGTATCCTGCGTGACATCATCTCCACTATGACTGAAGTGATACTTCCATCTTGACATCACACCCAATACACTACGACTCTCTGATAAACCCAGAAGTGGTGTACGCAGAACCGGTTAAAGCCTTGTACCACCAAGACCAAAGTCTATCGATTATCGTAAGTATTAGCGATGTAAGTCTCAGGTTAACACCATACACACCTACCCTGATTTCGGCCTCCCATAGACACATAGTCATAATACCAATGGGATTCCGAGGGGTCTATCCAGAGCGAAGCTGTTTCCCGTACCATCGGTGAAACACAACCTCCTATCGCACTTGCATAAGTATCTTATACTTAAATATATGAGAACTATGTCGTTGTGCCCTCACAATGCGCACAAATGCAATACTAGCCTATTCCGCATTATCGATGTCCAGTCTCGATAATACTCCGGCTAGGGATATTTAATGATTAATCCTTCGGTGACTGATACTGTCTCATATCATTCTCAGTCCAGGAACTAATTACAGGGACCTCTCTTCATTTATATATCTATGGTGATCTAATCACAAATGTTGAGAGTGCAATTTCCTTGTCACATAGTTAATTTGCTACAACAACACAATGATCTGTGCAAATAGTGACGCTATGGGTCATTTTGTCCAACACGAAGTTCTCAGCGCCTTTCAGTTTGTTTGCATCTAGCATACGTGCAAACTGATTTGTGGATTGTGCCGCCATCGCCAATCTATCATATAGATCACGAAAAACGGTTAGCAGAAAATAAGCAGTTTCAAATAATATCAAAAGCATAAACTAGATCATGGATTTTTAATCTAAAAATGCCCCTCCCACTAAATCATGCAATACTGTAATCCCCAAACATAATACAAAGATTTAATAATTAAATTAAATACAAATAGTGAAAAGTGGATCCCGTGAATATATTTCGGCTCACAGCAGAGGCACTGTCTCGCCTACGTATATTCATCAGGTAGACAACTCATTTGTCAATCACTCAATAGTGACTCCTGGGTTTCCGGTCCTGGTCGTTTCTGGTTGTCGCTGCGAAGGCAGGCCCACAAGGAGACGTACCAAGGTTAAACTCGTCAATGATAAACTCTAGTTACTTACGTAATCCTGACAGCTAGGCACGTTAAAAATTCCGCTTTTACTTGAATTTACCTAATATCTGATATACATCCGGTATAAATAAATCTCTATCGGCTACACCCTCACAGCAGAGGCACGGTCTCGGATGTAGTCACAGAGAAGTATTCATAAACCGTATTGACAAGACGGACCACATAACATGCATCAAATACATAATTACATTAAAACCTTATTAATTATGGATTTTCCGCTAAGTGTCATACACCATAAATCTAACCAAATTAGATTCTAATAAGCATGCATAAAGTCAAGAAAACATGATTAAACACTGATTCAATGAAGGCTAATCATTTTAGGTGGCCTAGAATCAGACTTGCTCTGATACCATTTTGTAGGGGTATTTAGGGGCTAAATCCGGTAACGCAGCGGAAGCGGTGGAAAATCGTATTTTCGATTTCAAAACCTTTTCTCGGATTAATTAAATAAACACATTTATTTAATTATCCAATAATCAAATTATGAAACAAAATTCAAATGAATCATATTCAAGTGAATTTACCAAATTACTACATTGGTATTTTGTCCATTTTAGTCCGAAATTGATCTAATCAATTTTAAATGATTCTAAATCATTTTTAAGATGAACTTAGCATTTTCAAAACATCAAAACACCAAAAGCACCAAAATCCCCAAATTTGACTCCAAAGCCGAGAGCCCCTCCAAGGTGCACAATTGTGCACTTTGTGATTTCATGCATCAAAACACATCAAGATGCAATCCAATGAACATGAAACTTTATATGTATCATATACACATCAAAATGCACAACATATATGAAAAGCCCAAAATTTGGAATTGGTCATGAACCCTAGTTTTTCAATTTCCATAAATTGTACAAATTAGACCAAATACATTAAATCAATTACTTCAATCATCATTCTCACATCCAATTCAAGTCTCAACACAATGAAACAACTCAAGATCAAATCTAGGTCATCTAAGAGTGGGTCAACAACTCTAGATTAGCAATATGGTTTCCAAAACCTTAAAAGAAAGCTTATTACTACAATAGTCATACACTTCCTTCATCACACATGCTTTACACCTCCATCAAAACTTCCATCAACAAAAACCACAAGGAACAAAGAAAGAAATAACCTAAGAATATCATATATTAAAGCCTAGAACCTAAGGAACAATTTCCTTTCTAATAGCAAGTTCAAGAAACTTACTAAAAATCCAAGCTTTCTTGATTTATGTCTTTCTTTTCTCAAGTTTCCTTTGGCTTCTTCAATGGAGTTTCTTTTAGTAAAGTGTATTAGGTTAACAAATGAAAATAAAATGAAAACAATATATACTTGGACAACATTTGCCTTGGCCGAAATTCATAAAGCCAAATACAAGTTTAGTAATTTCATTTTTCATTTCAAATTCATTTAGTCAACTTGCATAATATCCTAATAACACTTTATTAGATATTTAATTAAGTCAACAAAGGCAACTAATATCATTTACTTCAAATATCCTAATGTAAGATATTTATTTTAATTAATTTAATCATTTAATAATTAATTAATTAATTAATCAAATACAAATATATTAAATATATGTATAATATTTACATTAAATATTAAAAACATATATTCATTTAGGATATAAGTCAAATAACCAATTTTGACTATTAATTAATGTGTATTTAAATTAATCAAGTATTAAATATAAATACACAATAATTAGGCAAATGACTAACTAGTCCCTTTAGCACGTATCTTGCGTTTAACCTTTAAACGACTTTATAAATAATCAATATTATTTATTAATGTTGCTCTAGTGCTCTACGAGTATGTTTCATTATTGAGACTCTCTAGATTCAGGTATATCCGTCACGAAATCTAATTTCGTGTCCATAATCTATCCACCCGTAGATTATGACGATCACGGATAATCTCGCTGAACCATACAGGTCGAGGTCATGGCAAATGTATAATTCCTCCGTCACAGGTATCCGGATAAATCCCAGAGATACATATGTAAACGTCAAATCTCTATGGGGATTATCCAGTCGACTATTCTATTAGCAATCTCTAAAAGAATGTTTAGAACTAGCTTCTAAACTTTACCACGGGCCCATGGTTGTATCTGATTGCTAATCATATGGACTACCTATGCTCTGATACACAGAACTGATGGATCCTATCTTGATACACATAGGACACCCTGAGGATCTGTCTACACCCAACGAACAGGCGGAGGTCTGATCTAAATAGATAAGTGACGTGACTGCCATCTAAGTGTAGAAGATGTCTCATGTGCCCACAATGGCATCTCAAGTCTAAGAATAACAAGTGCTACTCAACCCGAGAAGATTCTTATTGACGCTGGTGTACCATCCATTAAGAATCTTTGGTGAGTCGTTCAGTGTTTATCCGCTATAAACACCTACATGTCTATACTAGTCTCCAAGACTTATGGTTCATTGAGAAACCATTGGAATCATATATTCCAGCATACGACATGTACCGGTCTCAACGGGTTTACTATACTGACCAAGTTGTGTAAACCTTGACCAGGAACTGTCTGAGAATGACAACGTCATGATACTACTCAATGTCCGTTAAGACGCTTTTGCAACAGTATCATAACTAATCATTCTAAGGTCATTACGTCTTTACCGTTTAATAAGATAGATTATATTATAGAAACTGCATATATTATTCATAATAATAATGTTTTACAGAAGTATTCAAAAGAAATACAACCGGGAATTGGCGCTCTGAGCACCAACCCCAACAAAATCACACTCCAAGTTTCCCTCACTGCTCAGTTTTGGAACAAAACCAGTGAGCTATTTTGGTGCCCCTTGGGCGTGAAGAGAGGAGAGAAAGAGAGATGAGAGATTTTTATTTGGTTGGTTAATTTTGTGTATCTTATACACTCATTTAAATTTCAAATGAATTTCACTTGAATTTGGCTTTTAAAATTCAAACCATTAAAGCCCCAACCACTCACATCACTCAATCCATCAAGTTTGTCAAGTCACATCACTCAAAGTGACTTGTGATTTGACGCTTGATGCGACTAGGGATTTGACGCTTGATTTGACGTGCCGCACTCGAATTCGAAATGCGAATACGCTCGCAAATAATCTCGGGCTCGGGTTCACTAATTCTAAATTAACAAATTTTCCGTTGCGTCGTAATTAAATGATTACGCCTAACGAAATCACTATTCACGTCGCTAACGAATTAATTCTAAATTTATTCGTTCGCCCGAATTAAAATCTAATTTTAATTCCGCGTCGAAATCCAATTTCGTTTAATATATCAAATATATTAATTTCTCGATTAATTCCAAATTAAATGTTATCTCTCTTTAATTGATATTTTATCTCAAATAAAATATCTCTGCAATTAATCCAATATTAATTTTCTCTCTCTTCTAATTAATCCAAGATTAATTTAGAGTGCGAGTCATACGTCATCGGTGAATCTTTGGGAAGCGACCCATGAGATCCCCGGATATGTTGGCAGTAAATTCGGTCGTCGGACTATCCGAACACGTAAGTACCTCGTACTACGTTTATACCGATTTGAAAGACAAGGTTGGCCTCTAGCAAAGCGCCATGCCTGCCCAATTCTCCGGAAATATCCTTACAGGAATAAGGATCTATATCAGGCGTAGTATACATAATATTGCGTATTTCTGTCCAGTATCAGATGATCACATGCGAGGCCTGGGGCTGGTACAATGTCTGCCCTGTACGAAGCATATATCGAATTACGAGCAACTAGTCTCTTTAATATCGGATAATCATGACCAAGTCATATTATCCCGACGGTTGCAACCTTATTTAGAGAACCAGTTCTGTATCCCTGCGCGATCATCAACTCCATATGACTGGAGTGACACTTCCGTCTTGACATCACACCCAACACACTACGATTCTCAACATACCCAGCATTGGCGTACATAGAACCGGTTAAAGCCCTGGATGACCTCAACCAAAGTATATTGATTGTCGCAAGTATTAGCGGTGCAAGTCTCAGGTTAAGACAAAATACACCTACCCAGATTTCGGACTTCCATAGACACACAGTCATACTACCAATGGAATTTCGAGGGGGTCTATCCAGAGCGAAGCTGTTTCCCGTACCATCGGTGAAACACAACCTCCTATTACACTTGCATTAGTATCCTATACCCAAATATATGAGAACTATGCCGCTGTGCCCTCACAACGCGCACAAGTGTAATACTAGTCTTTTACGCATTCATCGATGTCCAATCTCGATAATGCTCTGACTAGGGATATTTAATGATTTATCCTTCGTGGACTGATATTGTCTCATATCATTCTCCATCCAGGTACAAATCATAGGGACCTCTCATCATTTATACATCTAGGTGATCTAATCACAAATGACAAGAGTGCAATCTCCTTCGTCACATAGTTAATTTGTACAACAACACCATGATCTGTACAAATAGTGACGCTATTGGTCATAATTGTCCAACAATCTCCCACTTGGCCTATAGCCAGTCACCCGAGTGTCTTACACCCGAACTATGTACGGTTGGCTCAAACTGCTAAGAAAAGGCGTTCGTCAGCAGATTTGTATGATTATCGTCTGATGCGATTTATACGATCATCACATCGCCACGATGCATGATCCGAACGAATCAGATGAATATCGAAGAATGTCTCTGGATCGTTGATGAGACCATTAATTCTTTAGCCTGTGCTGACGCCTAGCTCAGCTGCTAACAGAATTATATCTAATCTAATTAGATTTATTTATCGACCCAGAAGGCTTCTATTGCCGCCTCAACCGCAGCAATAACCCGCATTTGTTGTTTATACGGTAACAGTATCTTGCTTGGAAGATTTCCAGTTCACTGTACCATTATTCAAACTGTATAGTACCGTTTGTGACTTTTAGTCGTCTTATCGGTTTAGGAAACTTGCTACAGTGATCCCAGTCACTTCAAGTTCTCCATCTCCATATGTTTAAGACAGCATCCTTAGTTCTCTAAGATACTAATGAATGTTCTTAACTTCAATCCAGTGACTATCACTCGGATTGGCCTGTTTGTGAATCCATATGCTCAAAGCGTATGAGACACCAGGTCGCATACATTTTAATGTACAGTTTCTCGGAGAGTTTTCTCGAAAGCCAAGCTTTCGATGATAGTTATTATGGGAATATCATTCCAAGAAATGACATATGTTATCATTATTTTATAGGACAGCCACTGTCAGTGCGCTCCCACTAACCCTCTTATATACACAAGAATCATTTCGTTTTGAATTAAATCATAAGCCATTATGATTACATCAAAACGATAATTCCAAGAACCTATGTTTCCTTCAATCAAAACATGGATCGAATAATCCGCAAACCTTCTTTGCTAGTTTTGGTATGACAAAACCGACAGGATGTTTTAAACATCCTCCAAAAGGTTTCCTTTTCAGGAAAGCGATTTTGCCATAAAGCTGACATATTTCATAAATGAAACATGCAGCGTTAGCAAGCATTATCCAAAGATTTACCATGGCAACAGGTAAAAGGTTGAATCGTAATCGACACAATGTTGATAACGATACCTTTCCGCTAAAAGCCTAGCTTAGTACGTTGGTATGTTGCCATCCATGTATGTCTTCCTTGAAGACTTATACAGTACCAATAGGCACAATGCATTGCGGTACATCAACTAGTATTCAAACTTGTTGATATACATGGAATCCATTTCGGACTTATGACACTTTGTCATAATAGGGAGTCGATACCTTGTATCACTTCCTCATACGTAGTCAGTTGGTATACCTCAATAAGATAGACATCTTTACGAGGTGAGATCATAAACCCATACCCCATGTTGTTTTCTGACTCTCTCCGACCTACGTGGTTCTTGTGTATTCGAAGATCAATGGAATAGTTTCATCCTTGATGAACTATTGTGTTCCATTAGGATTCGGTGCCTTGAACAGTATTATTACTCGATTTTCATCGAGTTTTACTATCCTCCCACTTACCACTGCATATCGGTATTCCTCTTAGGAAAACCGCATGGCGAGCAACAATCTAATTGTTCTCTCGTGAGTTATATAAGTATAATACTTATGGTATCCCTAGGATAACCTACAATTGGCACTTATCCAATTTGGGTTCTAGTTTGGTATCATCCAAACATATGCCTAGCATACCCAAATTATCAGGAATGTGAAACCCGATTTCTTTCCCGTTCATATCTAATATGAAATCTTTCAAACAGATTATTATGGAACCTTATTCAAAATAAGTTTTGCACTGTTTATGTTTATCCGTTGAAGGAAATGGTAGCTCAGAGCGACTCATGATTAACCTTATCATGTATAACAAAATTCGGTTAATCGATTCGGACACACCGTCACTTTGATGTGTTCCGGGAGAGTCCTCTTTGAAAGAATATTATACTCTTTCAAGTATATTAGAAACTTATTGCTTAAGTATTTTCCATTACGGTCTTACCGTGACAGATTAATACTATAGCCGATCTGTTTGTCTATTTCGTGTCGAAACTTTAAAAGTTTCCGATTTGTGTTCTTCAAAAGAAACACATAACCATAACGCTATGCCACATCCGTAAAAGGTCACATATCATATCCACATCTAGCCTAGCTAGACATGGGCCCACTTGCTTCACTATGAACCCGTGATGTGATTAAACATTTAGTATTTCTTTAAACCACTCTCAATATTAGTAAAGTGTTTCCCATGACTCTTGTGTGAAAGTTGTGATTCTCCTATTAAATAAGTTTTTCTTATGCGGAGGAAAGAATTTTTTCGGAAATTATTCTTATAAATCAACCCATGTTCTGATGGATCATGACCTAAGGTTCTATAATTTTGGTATGTGCATATATGACATACCTCTTCGAATTCCCTTAAGACCATGTAATGAAGGTAAAAGTTGGATGACACCCGGTTTGAAATTGAAACATGATGCTTCTTGTGGGAAAGAAATGTAAGATGGTGATCATGTCCTAGTGGGAATCATGTATTCTCTTAGTATCATTGTATGATTAAGTTCATCATGCGATTACTCGTGTTCTACCTGATCAATTGGATTTTAATCTCGGTTATCAGTCATTTTGATTGACGATGATGGTTATTGAGACTCTCTATTTAATCTACTAGTAGATGATTGAGGCCAATGTCTTATGCAACTTAAATGCAGACTATATGCTTAAATTTAAATATGTGAATGCAATGAAAAAGAAAAAAGTAATAATAAACAAGTGAATAAAATAACAAAATGCAAATAAGAAAAAGTACTTAAGAAAAAAAATAACAAAGAAAAATAGCATAAATATAGTGATTAGATCCTAAAAACGTCCTCTTATTCTTGTTAATTCAGATCTCATTTGAATTTCTCGTTCAGCTATCTCAATTTCTCGAGTTAGGTTCTCAGAAAATCTCTAGATGAAGATGGTTCAATAAATTCTTTATTTTAATTGAGCTTTCTGTCTCATGTAACCTTAAATCTTCAAGTAGAAAGTTTGTCTATGTATGGGATGTCTAGATTCAATTTAATTTAAGATCAATCAATACATCTTGGGATCTACACAAATGCAAGAAATGAAAATAAATAAATAAATAAATAAAAGAAGAAAAAATGTGAGATGTGGAAAATTAAAAATAAATAAATAAAACAAAATACAATGATGTTAAATTATTATTTTATTTACTAAATTATACTCTCCAACAACGGTTCCAAACAACTTGACACACTTGCAAAGTGGCTCTTTACTCTCAAGTATAAGAGTGTTGAGGTATTGAAATAACCCAGTGAGTGTAGGGTCGATCCACATGTAATAGATTTAGTAAAATTAAATAACAAACATGTAATAAAATAAAAGAATAAGTTAAATAAAGTGATGGGTAAATAAATTGGACTACAATAATAAAATAAAATATTGATACCAATGTTGGGGCGGATGTGGAATCTCTAGGGTCGGATCGGTGTCCCGCACAATGAAACTGGGTATAACCCATAGATATCTAGCATGGGTATATTTTAAAATTTTGTTATATAAAACTACATTCCATTTTGAGTATGTAGGACAAAGCGAAGTCTGGAAACTCCGAAATGGAGAAAATGAAGTTTTAGTAAGTATTAGCTCTATGAGTCGAGACGCTCCAAAGTGCGAGAGCAATGCGAAAGCTGAATGTCTCAGAGTCGCGATGTGTAAGGGTGGCCGTCGCGGCCCTCCTAGGTCTGATGCTCGGTGTTGCGACGCCCCTATGCAGTGAGCATTTTCAACTTTAAACCAATACTAAACACTTCCAATTTTCTCATAATACTTCAAATACACCAAAAATCTAATTTTAGCATCATAACCACCATCAACACATATTATACAACTAACATACATGTATTCTAAATACTTATACATATTTGTTTGAATCAAAACACAAACTAATTTAGAATCCACTATGAAATGTCTCATGAACAATTCTAGTTCACCCAAAGGTGGTCAAGTGATTCTAGAATAGTAGCCATAGCTCTAAGCATTAATCTAGAGTTCCAAACTCTTATTAATTGTTACATGTCCAACATGAATTTTTTTGACCTAATTAACAATAATATTATGTTTATATTTCCAAAGCATCCTAACACAATTGATTAACCTTATTTAAAATTTAAGTTATGTAATCATGCATCCAATACATAATTCATCACTATTTTTCAAACTAAAGAAAGCCTACTAATGAAGAACATAGCTTAGGAGAATATCAAACATTACCTAGTAAGCTTGATACAAAGATCCAATCTCTTTCTCTTTTGTTGAAATGCTTGGAGAACTTTCAAGGTTTGCAAGCTTGACTCCATGATCCAATCTGATTCCAATGCTAGCAAGCTTCACACCAAGATCCAATCTTGATTTCTCCTAGATGAAATATTATAGAGACCTTATAAATCTTCTCAAAACACTTCTCTAACTTAGGCTAAGTTCTCCAAGAATTGCTTGTATTTAGCTATCTCAAGCTTAATTAAACCTTCTTAAAGCTTGCTATTTATAGCACAACTTAGGCAATTTTTAATTAATAAAAGTTCTAATCAACTTTTATGTGGGCTTAATCTAATTTGTCCAAATATGTATAATTAGGTGTGACTAACCACCTTTGTCTACCACTTTGATTTAATCCAATTAAATCAAGACAAAGATTAGGAAATGGATTAGTTCAATGTTTGCCACTTTGATTTATAGATTAAATCAAGCCAAAAACATCTATAATTACATATTTAAAATTAAGCCCTTGTGTAATTATTGAATTAATCCAATTAAGTCAACGTAAATAATCAATGGTATCCAATAAAAGTTGATTAGATTAGTTGATAATTATAATATCGAATATTATCTTTTATCGAAATTAATCGGCTACCCAAGTGCTCAACGGGTACACTTCATATTGGGACTCTCTAAATTCAGACACATTCGTCATATAAGCCTAGCTAATATGTAAGTAATTCGGAAACCTCTGAATTTGCGAAGAACACGAACGATCTTTCTGAACTGTACAAGTCGAGGTTATCACATAATGTTTAACAATCCCTCCATCTGTAACGTCTTGGGTCAGTTCGGTCATATCCGGTATAGTGAATCATCATGCATGACATATTATAATTCATAAAATAATATACAAATAGGTTTCACATATTAGGAATTGCATCCGGAGGTCCAGGAAAAATTTTCAGTTTTATCATCTTTACTATTTGTCTGAGTCAACATGCTAAATTTACTTAATTGGCCATAATTTTTTCATACAATGTACGATTTTAGTGAAATATATACCATTGAAAAGAACATACAATTACCTACAACTTCTATGTTGAATATTTTCTCAAAAGCATATCAGAATCTAGTCAAAAATACAGCTCAACATCTGATGAATAGTACCATGTGATTTTTACCTTAAGTGGGCATATATGGCACAAATCTAGCCAACCTTTTTCCATCACAACAAAATCAGCCCATCCCTTTATAAAAACCACACTATTCACTCTTTCCTCACCTTAGGAAAAACGTGAATGGCTTCTTTTTTTCTCAAACCAATTCAAGCTTGCTTTTACTTCATTTTCTCAAGCCAAGATGATGATTCAAGCTTGACTTCAAGCCATGTAAGCTTCTTTTCTCCCTTTCTCTTTTCATTTTTCAGTTTTGATCTGGAATAAGGAAAGCCCCAAATTTGTGGATATGGAACCCTAGAATTTCATTTTGGCATTTTAGCTTCAATAGAGCTTGTAGCATTCATTTCCTAGCATTTGGTGATGGATTGAACATGGTTAAATCTTTGTTTTTAAAATGCCCAATTTTTTTCCTAAGAATAGGGGTTGGACGAATTTGATGCTTGCATTAGAGGGTTCACTTTGAGTTTCTGATAGTAATTAATGATGGTTTAAGCTTAGAATAAGGTTTTGACATGAGTTTGGTTTGAGTAGTTAAAGAAACTTCAAATATTATAATTTCTTGTGATGGCTGAGACTTGTATATATGTGAGGGTGATTATTTTTATTTTCATTATTGATTAATGGTATAAGTTTAGGTGTTAAGAAAATCCAAAAGTGTTAAAATATTTTTTTCTTTGGTCGAATCTATGTATGTAAATGACGGTTGAGTTTTGTTGATTGTTATGATAATTGATGACGATTTAAGCTTAGAATGATATCTTGGCATGAGTTGTGTTAAATTTGTGTTGGAACTAAAATGGTTGAGAAGTGTGTGCCTTGACCGAATTTTTGAGACGTTTTAGGAAGTGAAAATTATTAATTTGATAATATTGTAAGTATGAACTATCGCCTAGTCTGATAATGTATGATCATGGTTATGATTTAAATTTGTTAGATTAATAAGTTAATGATGGATGTTGGCGAATGGTATGCAAGGTGAAGACTTGTTGTTGTTGTGTTATGATATTTGGATTATGTTATCATTAATACATGTGACATTTGATTATGGTTTTATGTTGGAACCTATGGATTTTTCAAATTAAGTTTGTAAAGTTTGGTGTGATGTTAGTGAGGCAATAAGCCTTTTAAAGTAAGGTTTAGCAAGATATATAATGTTTGATGTTTGTTCATGTGTGTATAACATGTTAATAAGAATTTGAACATGGTTAAATTGTATGTTATCGCAAGATCAAGTAAGCATATCAGTCTAAAATGAAATTGTGATAAGTTGGAACTAATCATGTTATAGCTAAATAATGCATGGTGTTGGATGATAATAACATGTGCTCTGTGTGTGGCATGATGAATATTAAATGCTCAAGTATAATAAAACAGTGATAAATTTATGGGGGATTTTGTAGTAGTTGATTGGATGTTGTGAAATATTAAATTGTTGATGAGTATACTAGGCCACATAGTTGGCAACAGTGATAAGGCTAGATTAGGGCATTCGTAGGAAGTTAGCTTTGGGCATTTCTAGTGGCTATTTCGGCTACGTCAAAATATCCCATCAGCATTAACATAAGCAAGTAATATAAAATTAGTAGCATAGTCAGTTAAGTAGCATGTCCATGCATTCATGAATCAAGCTCCATATTCTTAGTTCAGATATGCTAATCATACTTGAACACAGGTTTAGTTAGAATCTTGCAGGAAATCCTTCAGCAGCATTCCAGCACACTCACGATAGAGCGTCAGTCTGTGAGTGGATATTGTCCCTTCATTTTGCTTCTCTATGGTTTACATTATATTTGATTCTATCTTTAAACTAGTGCGATCATCTTTTTATCCTTAGTTTATAATATCTCATATGCCTTCAGCTAAGTTAATTCAGCTTAAGATATTTGATATCCAATTCTTAATTTAAGTACAACTAAGCCATATATTTCACATATATGTCCCATGTCGCAACATACATTAGTTTTAATTCTTCATAATTCATAGTTTATTCATAGAATTGCAGTTCACGAATTCAGTATCTTAGTCAATTTTATTCTCAAATTAGACCTATCGTTCTCAAGCTAGTCATGAATCATACATGTTCATTTTCAAAACTCGTTTTTCAGTTTTCAAGATTATGACATGTTATTATGCTTTTGACATTTTGAAATGAGTTCCTTTCTGATTTTCTTTATAGATTATGGGAAAAACCCAATCTTAGAGAGTTTGGAATTGATAGATTATGGAATTGACGGATACAACAGACATGTGCACATGTAGTTTCAGGACTAGGGGGACGGTACTACGTGACACCCCTAGATCCTAGCTTCAGGGCCAAAATAACAGCATTGATTAGCTCTCATGACTCGATTTTAGTGACTTGGGGGACAACGATGCATAACTCCCCAAGGCACTAGATTAGGCGCATGGGGGGAAAGGGATACGTAACGCCTCCATGCGTCAGGTTTTCTACCAGATATTATAGACATGTGCACATGTAGTTTCAGTGACTTGGGGGACGGCGATACGTAACGCCCCAAGGCACTAGATTAGACATATGGGCGGACGGTGATACGTAACGCCTATATACGTCAAGTTTTCTATCAGATATAGTAGACATGTGCACATGTAGTTTCAGTGAATTGGGGGACGGTGATACGTAACGCCTCAAGGCACTAGTTTAGGCATATATGGGGATGGTGATACGTAACGCCTCCATGCGTCAGGTTTTATACTATATATAACAGATATATGCATATGTAGTTTCAGTGACTTGGGGGACGGCGATACGTAACACCCCAAGGCACTAGATTAGGCGAATGGGGGGATGGCGATACGTAACGCCTCCATGTGTCAGGTTTTCTACATATTCTCTAGTTACTTGTGATTTCATATTTTCACACCATGATTTCCATAGAGATTTTTTAGAATGAACTTTGTTTATGTTTTTATGAGTTCAGTTTTTCTACATATTTTCCAGTTACTTGACATTTCAGATTTTTACATCAAGATTTCCATATAGATTTTTGAGAAGGAACCAAGTTTATATTTTTTATGAGTTTAGAAATAGGTTTTACGGCACTGTTGATTTTAATACTGATTTTCAGAGATGAATTTTATGCTTTCATAATTAATTACATTCTAAAAAGTAATACATCCACGTCATGTTACATTACAACTTCAGATATGGATGTCATACTGTTGGAGATTCTAAGGGTCCCCAAGGATCACAAATCAAGCATGAACATGTGTGAATACATTTGAGGAAGTTTCGGAATACTTACATCGAGCGGTAGAGCGACGCTGAGGCAACAAAATTAATTTCCTGCCCTTGACAGTGAACTCGGCAGTGAGCAGTCCATGCTCCTCCATTTTCTGATTTTGAGCTCCTCGAACAAACACCAAGCTTCGTCGAATGGTTCCCGGCTCATGGGTGGACTTTCCTATCACCTTCGCATGTCTCGTAAGTGTGCTAGCACTTGTGATTTTGCCACAAAATCTGTAGGGGTATTTAGGGGCTAAATCCGGTAACGCAGCGGAAGCGGTGGAAAATCGTATTTTCGATTTCAAAACTTTTTCTCGGATTAATTAAATAAACACATTTATTTAATTATCCAATAATCAAATTATGAAACAAAATTCAAATGAATCATATTCAAGTGAATTTACCAAATTACCCTTACATTGGTATTTTGTCCATTTTAGTCTGAAATTGATCTAATCAATTTTGAATGATTCTAAATCATTTTTAAGATGAACTTAGCATGTTCAAAACATCAAAACACCAAAAGCACCAAAATCCCCAAATTTGACTCCAAGGCCGAGAGCCCCTCAAAGGTGCACAATTGTGCACTTTGTGATTTCATGCATCAAAACACATCAAGATGCAATCCAATGAACATGAAAATTTATATGTATCATATACACATCAAAATGCACAACATATATGAAAAGCCCCAAATTTGGAATTGGTCATGAACCCTAATTTTTCAATTTCCACAAATTCGACAAATTAGACCAAATACATTAAATCAATTACTTCAATCATCATTCTCACATCCAATTCAAGTCTCAACACAATGAAACAACTCAAGATCAAATCTAGGTCATCTAAGAGTGGTTCAACAACTCTAGATTAGCAACATGGTTTCCAAAACCTTAAAAGAAAGCTTATTACTACAATAGTCATACACTTCCTTCATCACACATGCTTTACACCTCCATCAAAACTTCCATCAACAAAAACCACAAGGAACAAAGAAAGAAATAACCTAAGAATATCATATATTAAAGCCTAGAACCTAAGGAACAATTTCCTTACTAATAGCAAGTTCAAGAAACTTACTAAAAATCCAAGCTTTCTTGATTTTTGTCTTTCTTTTCTCAAGTTTCCTTTGGCTTCTTCAATGGAGTTTCTTTTAGTAAAGTGTATTAGGTTAACAAATGAAAATAAAATGAAAACAATATATACTTGGACAACATTTACCTTGGTCGAAATTCATAAAGCCAAATACAAGTTTAGTAATTTCATTTTTCATTTCAAATTCATTTAGTCAACTTGCATAAATATCCTAATAACACTTTATTAGATATTTAATTAAGTCAACAAAGGCAACTAATATCATTTACTTCAAATATCCTAATGTAAGATATTTATATTTTAATTAATTTAATCATTTAACAATTAATTAATTAATTAATTAATCAAATACAAATATATTAAATATATGTATAATATTTACATTAAATATTAAAAAAAAATATTCATTTAGGATATAAGTCAATTAACCCATTTTGACTATTAATTAATGTGTATTTAAATTAATCAAGTATTAAATATAAATACACAATAATTAGGCAAATGACTATCTAGTCCCTTTAGCACGTATCTTGCGTTTAACCTTTAAACGAATTTATAAATAATAAATATTATTTATTAATGTTGCTCTAGTGCTCTACGAGTATGTTTCATTATTGAGACTCTCTAGATTCAGGTATATCTATCACGAAATCTAATTTCGTGTCTATAATCTATCCACCCGTAGATTATGAC
Source organism: Zanthoxylum bungeanum (assembly GCA_019454045.1). NCBI lineage: Eukaryota > Viridiplantae > Streptophyta > Magnoliopsida > Sapindales > Rutaceae > Zanthoxylum > Zanthoxylum bungeanum. The sequence goes on along the minus strand of SKCR01034251.1, from coordinate 64,338 downwards.
GATCACGGATAATCTCGCTGAACCATACAGGTCGAGGTCATGGCAAATGTATAATTCCTCCGTCACAGGTATCCGGATAAATACCAGAGATACATATGTAAACGTCAAATCTCTATGGGGATTATTCAGTCGACTATTCCATTAGCAATCTCTAAAAGAATGTTTAGAAATAGCTTCTAAACTTTACCACGTGCCCATGGTTTTATCTGATTGCTAATCATATGGACTACCTATGCTCTAATACACAGAACTGACGGATCCTATCTTGATACACATAGGACACCCTGAGGATCTGTCTACACCCAACGAACAGGCGGAGGTCTGATCTAAATAGATCGGTGACGTGACTGCCATCTAAGTGTAGAAGATGTCTCATGTGCCCACAATGGCATCTCAAGTCTAAGAATCACAAGTGCTACTCAACCCGAGAAGATTCTTATTTACGCTGGTGTACCATCCATTAAGAATCTTCGGTGAGTCGTTCAGTGTTTATCCGCTATAAACACCTATATGTCTATACTAGTCTCCAAGACTTTTGGTTCATTGAGAAACCATTAGAATCATATATTCCAGTATACGACATGTACCGGTCTCAACGGGTTTATTATACTGACCAAGTAGTGTAAACCTTGACCAGGAACTGTCTGAGAATGACAACGTCATGATACTACTCAATGTCTGTTGCGACGCTTTTGCAACAGTACCATGACTAATCATTCTAAGTTCATTACGTCTTTACCATTTAATAAGATAGATTATATTATAGATACTGCATATATTATTCATAATAATAATGTTTTACAGAAGTATTCAAAAGAAATACAACCGGGAATTGGCGCTCTGAGCACCAACCCCAACAAAATCCAATTCCCAAGAACATATCCCAGCTTTTCGGAATCGAGGACAATCCTCAAATCCAATTCCCAGTCAGCGAAGTTCTCAGCGCCTTTCAGTTTGTTTGCATCTAGCATACGTGCAAACTGATTTGTGGATTGTGCCGCCATCGCCAATCTATCATATAGATCACGAAAAACGGTTAGCAGAAAATAAGCAATTTCAAATAATATCAAAAGCATAAACTAGATCATGGATTTTTAATCTAAAAATGCCCCTCCCACTAAATCATGCAATACTGTAATCCCCAAACAGAATACAAAGATTTAATAATTAAATTAAATACAAATAGTGAAAAGTGGATCCCGTGAATATATTTCGGCTCACAGCAGAGGCACGGTCTCGCCTACGTATATTCATCAGGTAGACAACTTATTTGTCAATCACTCAATAGTGACTCCTGGGTTTCCGGTCCTGGTCGTTTCTCGTTGTCGCTGCGAAGGCAGGCCCACAAGGAGACGTACCAAGGTTAAACTCTAGTTACTTACGTAATCCTGACAGCTAGGGCACGTTCAGAATTCCGCTTTTACTTGAATTTACATAATATCTGATATACATCCGGTTTAAATAAATCTATATCGGCTACACCCTCACAGCAGAGGCACGGTCTCGGGTGTAGTCACAGAGAAGTATTCATAAACCGTATTGACAAGACGGACCACATAACATGCATCAAATACATAATTACATTAAAACCTTATTAATTATGGATTTTCCGCTAAGTGTCATACACCATAAATCTAACCAAATTAGATTCTAATAAGCATGCATAAAGTCAAGAAAACATGATTAAACACTGATTCAATGAAGGCTAATCATTTTAGGTGGCCTAGAATCAGACTTGCTCTTATACCATTTTGTAGGGGTATTTAGGGGCTAAATCCGGTAACGCAGCGGAAGCGGTGGAAAATCGTATTTTCGATTTCAAAAATTTTTCTCGGATTAATTAAATAAACACATTTATTTAATTATCCAATAATCAAATTATGAAACAAAATTCAAATGAATCATATTCAAGTGAATTTACCAAATTACCCTTACATTGGTATTTTGTCCATTTTAGTCTGAAATTGATCTAATCAATTTTAAATGATTCTAAATCATTTTTAAGATGAAATTAGCATTTTCAAAACATCAAAACACCAAAAGCACCAAAATCCCCAAATTTGACTCCAAGGCCGAGAGCCCCTCCAAGGTGCACAATTGTGCACTTTGTGATTTCATGCATCAAAACACATCAAGATGCAATCCAATGAACATGAAACTTTATATGTATCATATACACATCCAAATGCACAACATATATGAAAAGCCCCAAATTTGGAATTGGTCATGAACATAGGTTTTTTAATTTCCATAAATTGGACAAATTAGACCAAATACATTAAATCAATTACTTCAATCATCATTCTCACATACAATTCAAGTCTCAACACAATGAAACAACTCAAGATCAAATCTAGGTCATCTAAGAGTGGGTCAACAACTCTAGATTAGCAACATAGTTTCCAAAACCTTAAAAGAAAGCTTATTACTACAATAGTCATACACTTCCTTCATCACACATGCTTTACACCTCCATCAAAACTTCCATCAACAAAAACCACAAGGAACAAAGAAATAAATAACCTAAGAATATAATATATTAAAGCCTAGAACCTAAGGAACAATTTCCTTACTAATAGCAAGTTCAAGAAACTTACTAAAAATCCAAGATTTCTTGATTTTTGTCTTTCTTTTCTCAAGTTTCCTTTGGCTTCTTCAATGGAGTTTCTTTTAGTAAAGTGTATTAGGTTAACAAATGAAAATAAAATGAAAACAATATATACTTGGACAACATTTTCCTTGGCCGAAATTCATAAAGCCAAATACAAGTTTAGTAATTTCATTTTTCATTTCAAATTCATTTAGTCAACTTGCATAAATATCCTAATAACACTTTATTAGATATTTAATTAAGTCAACAAAGGCAACTAATATCATTTACTTCAAATATCCTAATGTAAGATATTTATATTTTAATTAATTTAATCATTTAACAATTAAATAATTAATTAATTAATCAAATACAAATATATTAAATATATGTATAATATTTACATTAAATATTAAAAACATAAATTCATTTAGGATATAAGTCAAATAACCATTTTGACTATTAATTAATGTGTATTTAAATTAATCAAGTATTAAATAAATACACAATAATTAGGCAAATGACTATCTAGTCCCTTTAGCACGTATCTTGCGTTTAACCTTTAAACGAATTTATAAATAATCAATATTATTTATTAATGTTTCTCTAGTGCTCTACGAGTATGTTTCATTATTGAGACTCTCTAGATTCAGGTATATCCGTCACGAAATATAATTTCGTGTCCATAATCTATCCACCCGTAGATTATGACGATCACGGATAATCTCGCTGAACCATACAGGTCGAGGTCATGGCAAATGTATAATTCCTCCGTCACTGGTATCCGGATAAATCCCAGAGATACATATGTAAACGTCAAATCTCTATGGGGATTATCCAGTCGACTATTCCATTAGCAATCTCTAAAAGAATGTTTAGAACTAGCTTCTAAACTTTACCGCGGGCCCAAGGTTTTATCTGATTGCTAATCATATGGACTACCTATGCTCTGATACACAGAACTGACGGATCCTATCTTGATACACATAAGACACCCTGAGGATCTATCTACACCCAACGAACAGTCGAAGGTCTGATCTAAATAGATCAGTGACGTGACTGCCATCTAAGTGTAGAAGATGTCTCATGTGCCCACAATGGCATCTCAAGTCTAAGAATCACAAGTGCTACTCAACTCGAGAAGATTCTTATTGACGCTGGTGTACCATCCATTAAGAATCTTCAGTGAGTCGTTCAGTGTTTATCCGCTATAAACACCTACATGTCTATACTAGTCTCCAAGACTTATGGTTCATTGAGAAACCATTGGAATCATATATTCCAGTATACGACATGTACCGGTCTCAACGGGTTTACTATACTGACCAAGTAGTGTAGACCTTGACCAGGAACTGTCTGAGAATGACAACGTCATGATACTACTCAATGTCCGTTAAGACGCTTTTGCAACAGTACCATGACTAATCATTCTAAGGTCATTACGTCTTTACCATTTAATAAGATAGATTATATTATAGAAACTGCATATATTATTCATAATAATAATGTTTTACAGAAGTATTCAAAAGAAATACAACCGGGAATTGGCGCTCTGAGCACCAACCCCAACAAAATCACACTCCAAGCTTCCCTCACTGCTCAGTTTTGGAACAAAACCAGTGAGCTATTTTGGTGCCCCTTGGGCGTGAAGAGAGGAGAGAAAGAGAGATGAGAGAGTTTTATTTAGTTGGTTAATTTTGTGTATCTTATACACTCATTTAAATTTCAAATGAATTTCACTTGAATTTGGCTTTTAAAATTCAAACCATTAAAGCCCCAACCACTCACATCACTCAATCCATCAAGTTTGTCAAGTCACATCACTCAAAGTGACTTGTGATTTGACGCTTGATGCGACTAGCGATTTGACGCTTGATTTGACGTGCCGCACTCGAATTCGAAATGCGAATGCGCTCGCAAATAATCTCGGGCTCGGGTTCACTAATTCCAAATTAATGAATTTTCCGTTGCGTCGTAATTAAATGATTACGCCTAACGAAATCACTATTCACGTCGCTAACGAATTAATTCTAAATTTATTCGTTCGCCCGAATTAAAATCTAATTTTAATTCCGCGTCGAAATCCAATTTCGTTTAATATATCAAATATATTAATTTCTTGATTAATTCCAAACTAACTGTTATCTCTCTTTAATTGATATTTTATCCTAGATAAAATATCTCCGCAATTAATCCAAGATTAATTTTCTCTCTCTTCTAATTAATCCCAGATTAATTTAGAGTGAGAGTCATATGTCTCGGTGAATCTTTGGGAAGCGACCCATGAGATCCCCGGATATGTTGGTAGTAAATTCGGTCGTCGGACTATCCGAACACGTAAGTACCTCGTACTACGTTTATACCGATTTGAAAGACAAGGTTGGCCTCTAGCAAAGCGCCATGCCTGCCCAATTCTCCGGAAATATCCTTACAGGAATAAGGATCTATATCAGGCGTAGTATACATAGAATTGCGTATTTCTGTCCAGTATCAGATGATCACATGCGAGGCCTGGGGCTGGTACAATGTCTGCCCTGTACGAAGCATATATCGAATTACGAGCAACTAGTCTCTTTAATATCGGATAATCATGACCAAGTCATATTATCCCGACGGTTGCAACCTTATTTAGAGAACCAGTTCTGTATCCCTGCGCGATCATCAACTCCATATGACTGGAATGACACTTCCGTCTTGACATCACACCCAACACACTACAGTACGTTGGTATGTTTCCATCCATGTATGTCTTCCTTGAAGACTTATACAGTACCAATAGGCACAATGCATTGCGGTACATCAACTAGTATTCAAACTTGTTGATATACATGGAATCCATTCCGGACTTATGACATTTTGTCATAATAGGGAGTCGATACCTTGTATCACTTCCTCATACGTAGTCAGTTGGTATACCTCAATAAGATAGACATCTTTACGATGTGAGATCATAAACCCATACCCATGTTGTTTTCTGACTCTCTCCGACCTACGTGGTTCTTGTGTATTCGAAGATCAATGGAATAGTTTCATCCTTGATGAACTATTTGTGTTCCATTAGGATTCGGTGCCTTGAACAGTATTACTTCGATTTTCATCGAGTTTTACTATCCTCCCACTTACCACTGCATATCGGTATTCCTCTTAGGAAAACCGCATGGCGAGCAACAATCTAATTGTTCTCTCGTGAGTTATATAAGTATAATACTTATGGTATCCCTAGGATAACCTACAATTGGCACTTATCCAATTTGGGTTCTAGTTTGGTATCATCCAAACATATGCCTAGCATACCCAAATTATCAGGAATGTGAAACCCGATTTCTTTCCCGTTCATATCTAATATGAAATCTTTCAAACAGATTATTATGGAACCTTATTCAAAATAAGTTTTGCACTGTTTATGTTTATCCGTTGAAGGAAATGGTAGCTCAGAGCGACTCATGATTAACCTTATCATGATAAACAAAATTCGGTTAATCGATTCGGACACACCGTCACTTTGATGTGTTCCGGGAGAGTCCTATTTGAAAGAATATTATACTCTTTCAAGTATATTAGAAACTTATTGCTTAAGTATTTTCCATTACGGTCTTACCGTGACAGATTAATACTATAGCCGATCTGTTTGTCTATTTCATGTCGAAACTTTAAAAGTTTCTGATTTGTGTTCTTCAAAAGAAACACATAACCATAACGCGATGCCACATCCGTAAGGTCACGAAATATTCATATCCACATCTAGCCTAGCTAGACATGGGCCCACTTGCTTCACTATGAACTATGGCTAACAGATAGGTGGCTTTTACACATTACCAAGTAAATGTGTTTTAGGCACTTTGCCTAATAAACTAGATTCGTAGACTTTATTTGAATGGAATCAAATTAGTCCTAGTATCCACTCTTCAAAAGTGTGGATATATGATTCTTGTTTAATTGTGTCCCAGACAACAATGCCACAATTAGTTTCATCTGATTAAATCAGTTTGAGCTATTTGTTTGTCATGTTTTATTCTTGTGATTTATTTATATTCAAAATATAATTCTGTTATTCACATCTAATGTGTATATCTCAATATCATCTTTATAAAATAAAACACTTTAGTGTTCTAGAATATAAAGGTTCACCCACAGTGGGTTAAACACTGATATAAAGATAATGTATCTAGTCAAACTAGTTACATTATAACAGTTTCCAAATTTAGGTACACACCCGAAGGGTAGTTCCTAAATTTAGGTATCTTCGGTTAAAACAGTGACTTTCGTCCCGTTTACAATTCACATATTAAATCTCAATTGAGGTCAGTATCCTGCTCAAAACAGATTCTGAACATCAATATATATCACACTAAGTATCTAAAATCCAATTTCAATACTAGTAGTGAACATAATATTGACAAACATATTTGAAGTCAGAGCCTTGCTCGTTCTTCAATTCCTTCATGTCTGCTTTGTCCAAACGGCAGTCACGCTTTCGCGATCCCGTTTTCCATATTTAGGCAGACATTTTGGGATATGTCCTTTATCTTCTCAGAAAACTATAATGATTTTGCTTTTTCCCTTTTCAACACTCCAGAAGCCTTTGGCCAAGCCTTGGCCTTCTAGAATATCGAAGTAAGGTGCGCCTTGCGCTACTTGCCTAATTGTAAACTTTGACTTTGTCTCCTTGAGAATAGTCATTAATTCTCCAAGAATTATTTATTGCAATTTAGTACTTCTAAAATCTAAAATAGATCTTTGAAGATCCTTCAATTTCTTTATCATACTTTAAGGATCTAATCCTTAGTTCTGATTCAGAAATTATGGAGTCTACTGCGGTAAGTATAATGGATTAAGCACTAAAGTTATCATCACATAATTCCAAAGATTATGCTCTATTGTTTGCTTAACTCCGGGCTTAGGCCTAATATATTATTTTATCAAATAAATAAATTATTATTTTACAGGACAATCCTGCAAATTATTCCCAATTTGAAAATTAAACCATTTAAACACATTTTCCTTAGGATTATGTTTTAAATGTCAATCTTTCAATTACATCTTGATTCTAATAGTCCAACTATTTAATCAACGATTTAGGTACTATTTATTATAATGATTACAAAAGTCCAACTATTTAATCAACTATAATTTAATAGATTAAAATAAATTATATTGATTACTATAATCCAATTATAAAATCAACAATAAATGAATAGTTTGAATATAGTCCAACTATTTATTAAAACAACATTTAAATATTAGTCCAACTAACATTTAATTGATATTTGATTTGAGCGTGTATGGCGAGTAATTGAACGAGTATTGCAAATTCAATTCTTGCCTCCCACTATTTTTCGGCGAGCCTCTAACCCTCTGTCGAGTACTCGGGAAACCGTGTTTCCTAGTGGGCTAGGATCCCGTTAAATATCACACAATCTTGACTTTGGCCAACAAATTTTATGATAATTAACTAGGTAGATCTCTAAGATCAATTGGATCCAATCCAATTCCTAGATCCGGTAGGGGGACATCCAAGTCCGAAACATATATCTTATATATGCCAATACATCCAATGTATTACCTAACCTTTTTCCTCTGAACCAACTAAGCCTTGGCTTTGGCACAACAAACTTAGTGATCCCAGTCAAGCGCGACCCATTGACCATGGAAAGCTTCGTAATCAATGTCGATGGACAAGAAGTGGTCTTGACTTTGGCCAACAAACCACAACTTGGACAAGACACTGACATGTAACAAAGCTCTTGTGATTCAAACACATCCTCGACAGACAAAGGCCTTGACTTTGGCCAACAAACCAATGCCGTCTTAGATCTTGAGTAAGAATCACTCAATGGAAGGAAAGACGCTTAATATTTTGTGAGGGTTTTTCGAGTGCAAATTGGCAACCAATTTATTATCTTTGTTAAGGTCTCATCATCATACACCCTTAAACATGCATTCTAAACACATAATAAAGCGCATATGATAAATAATAATGATATGCGGATGGATACTTTACACATTGATCCTAGATCAAATCTCTCCCTTTTTCTCTCTCCCGCTAGCACAAATATTTCTTCTACCCGTTGCACTACACTTCTAAAGAAACCTCATTTACATTGAGGGGAATATGTGAGAAGAGAATACACAGAATGAGGAGGTAATAAGGCTGGACACGCAGGTCCAATTTAATAAATCAAATTTATTACAACAATTTCTAAAATTGTCCCACCCATCTAATATCCATCTGATATACATTATTCATGCATCGCAACCACGTATTCACACAAGCATGTTATCAATCAATCTAATCAAATTAATTAATCTGATAATTAGTGACCATCCAATGTTCAAACAACGATTTGATTTTGCTCGAGTCAAACTCGTTTTTGCGAATAAGTACTTAAGTACGAATTCTCGAATTAAATTAAACTACATAATCAAATCCAATTCAATTTGTATTTAATTCTAATTCGCTATTTAATTCCAAATTAAATACCACACTTTATTTATAAACCTTTACGACTTAAATTCCAAATTTAATCGTTACGGGTTTCAAGCCCGTTTAACGTCCAACGTCAATTTAATTAAAGTCCAATGGGCTTTTAATTAATTTTTTAAGGCGTGGATTTTTGGTCAACTCGGATAAAACCGAATAACCAAAATCCAATCCGGGAGTTACCTCATAAGCCTAGAAATCAATCTTGGCCCTTAGGCCCAATTAAACTTAAAGGTTCATTAAGTCGAATTTGGGCTTTATGGTGGCGGTTTTGGGCCCAATTGGATCCAATCCAAATGGCCAAAACCCAACTTAGTACAACTAAGCCCAACAAGCCCAATTACAACATAACAAGCCCAAATCCAATTTAAGGCCCAATTAACTAAATTACTAAAATCTAATTTTACAATTTAATTAATCAAAGTGCATTAACATAATTAATCACCCAAATCATTATTTCCAAAACACAAATTAGGCTAATTAATCATGCTCATCTACATTAAAACATGTCCAACATATTTTAACAAAAATCAAACCCAATTACATGCTCTTATGCTCTCGGCAATTTGGGGATTTAACATCTGATTCAAATTCAATCCAATTAATTCCACAATCGATATTAAATCATAATCCTGAATGATTTCCAACACATCCAAATGTCAAAAATCAAAAATCACCAAGATATTTTAGGGCTCTATCCATTCGGCCATGACCAAAATATTGGGGAAATTTGTTCCAAACAAAATTTCAACAAATTGATCCAATCAATCCTAAATTCAAACACATTTAAGCATACTAATCCATCCAATTTCATTAATCATGCTCAAAATCAAGTTTGCCCAATTTTAAGCCCTAAATCAATTTCATGCTTTTAACCATGCTCTGATACCATTGTTGGAGATTCTAAGGGTCCCAATGATCACAAATCAAGCATGAACATGTGTGAATACATTCGAGGAAGTTACGGAATACTTACATCGAGCGGTTGAGCGACGCGGAGGCAACAAAATTAATTTTCTGCCCTTGACAGTGAACTCGGCAGTGAGCAGTCCATGCTCCTCCATTTTCTGATTTTGAACTCCTCGAACAAACTCCAAGCTTCGTCGAATGGTTCCCGGCTCATGGGTGGACTTTCCTATCACCTTCGCATGTCTCGTAAGTGTGCTAGCACTTGTGATTTTGCCACAAAATCACACTCCAAGCTTCCCTCACTGCTCAGTTTTGGAACAAAACCAGTGAGCTGTTTTTGGTGCCCCTTGGACGTGAAGAGAGGAGAGAAAGAGAGATGAGAGAGTTGTATTTGGTTGGTTAATTTGTGTATTTTATACACTCATTAAATTTCAAATGAATTGCACTTGAATTTGGCTTTTAAAGTCAAACCATTAAAGCCCCAACCACTCACATCACTCAATCCATCAAGTTTGTCAAGTCACATCACTCAAAGTGACTTGTGATTTGATGCTTGATGCGACTAGCGATTTGACGCTTGATTTGACGTGCCGCACTCGAATTCGAAATGCGAATGCGCTCGTAAATAATCTCGGGCTCGGGTTCGCTAATTCCAAATTAACGAATTTTCCGTTGCGTCGTAATTAAATGATTACGCCTAACGAAATCACTATTCACGTCGCTAACGAATTAATTCTAAATTAATTCGTTCGCCCGAATTAAAATCTAATTTTAATTCTGCGTCGAAATCAAATTTCGTTTAATATATCAAATATAATAATTTCTCGATTAATTCCAAATTAACCGTTATCTCTCTTTAATTGATATTTTATCCCAGATAAAATATCTCCGCAATTAATCCCAGATTAATTTTCTCTCTCTTCTAATTAATCCCAGATTAATTTAGAGTGCGAGTCATACGTCATCGGTGAATATTTGGGAAGCGACCTATGAGATCCCCGGATATGTTGGCAGTAAATTCGGTCGTCGGACTATCCAAACACGTAAGTACCTCGTACTACGTTTATACCAATTTACAAGACAAGGTTGTCCTCTAGCAAAGTGCCATGCCTACCCAATTCTCCGGAAATATCCTTACAGGAATAAGGATCAATATCAGGCGTAGTATACGTAGCGAAGCCCTGGACGACCAAAACCAAAGTATATTGATTGTCGCAAGTATTAGTGGTGCAAGTCTCAGGTTAAGACCAAATACACCTACCCTGATTTCGGACTTCCATAGACACATAGTCATACTACCAATGGAATTCCGAGGGGGTCTATCCAGAGCGAAGCTGTTTCCCGTAACATCGGTGAAACACAACCTCCTATTACAGTTGCATGAGTATCTTATACCCAAATATATGAGAACTATGTCGTTGTGCCCTCACAGCGTGCACAAGTGTAATACTAGTCTTTTACGCATTCATCGATGTCCAATCTCGATAATGCTCTGACTAGGGATATTTAATGATTTATCCTTCGTGGACTGATATTGTCTTATATCATTCTCCATCTAGGAACAAATCATAGAGACCTCTCATCATTTATACATCTAGGTGATCTAATCACAAATGACAAGAGTGCAATCTTCTTTGTCACATAGTTAATTTGTACAACAACACCATGATCTGTACAAATAGTGACGATATGGATCATAATTGTCCAACACATATTTCCCGATAGTTATGTCTAGCTCATATAGAATGTAGAGTTAGGCCATTCGGATTTGGGTCAGCATATAGCATTTCAGCTCATGATAGTTTCAAGCTTGTAGGTTTCGGTTCAGGTAGTCAATTTCCAGATTTTAAGATTCATGTACGGGCTAGATTAGAACCAAGCCACCACGGGTTTGGGATGGCTTTTTACCGTGGGTATGGGTGGTTTGGTTATAGCATGCATCAGTTTCATGATCATAGTCCACAAGAAGTTTTCAGTTCATGCAGTCAGCATATTAGCTCGTGCATCGGTAGTTCAAATAGTTAATTGTAACTTATGCATTCAGTTAGATATTCATATAAGATCATGCATTCCAGGCCAGATAATTAGTTAATCTATGCATGTCTGGTTCAGTTTTTAGGTCCATCCATTCCTAGTTCAGGCAGTTAGACCCGCATTCTAGTTCAAGTAGTTAGGCGCAGTTCATGCCTATCCAGCTTAGACATTCAAGATATATGTATGTTCAGGTTAGATATTCAAGTTAACTCAAGCACATTCAGTTAGGTAACAAGAAATAACGCATGTATATTAGTTAGTATTCATATTCAACTTACATATTTACAAATCAGATAGGTAGATGTGGTTTATGCATTTCATGTTCAGTTCATGCATCTCAGTTTAGCATTCAGGATTAACTTAAGCATATTCAGTTTAAGTGTTAAGTGTCTAGTCATGTAGGTACAATTTAATTTACATATTCAGCATATGCATTTTCAGTTCAGGAAATTCTAGAAGAAGTTAGTTAGGATTAAGTCATGTCCAGTTATGAGCTTTCAGTTTAGGTAAATCCAGTATAGATCATGTAGATTTTCAGAATCAAGTTCAATTCATGTAGTTTCAGCTCAGATCATGTCGATTTAGCCCACATTAGCATATTAGGATGTCAATAGTTAGTTCTCATTTCAGATAGCGCAGTATAGTTCATGCAGACTCAAGTATCCATACAGTATTAAGGCCATGACAGAAAGCATAATGTAGTTTATGATAGCTCCAGGTCAGGTTCAGGGATAGTAAAGATAGGTTCAGTCATGTACCTAATTATTCCAGATCTTTATGTCATGTATTCAGATTTCAATTACCTCTTTGGATTCCCATCTTATTATTTATGTTGTCGTGATTTAGTACTTTAACACTCTCTTATACTATGTTTCAGTTTAATAATGTATTCCCCTTCAGATTATTTTATTAGCCCTCTAGTATTCACTCACCAGGTCTTTTGAAAGACCTAGCCCACCTCATTTTCCAATTGTTTTGTAGGCCACAGGTTCAGACATTGCTTGGAGAAGACATGACCCAGCAACAGTCATTACACCCCCCGGGGGTTAGTTCAGAGTCGGGCATAGTCGTCAGTGTCAGATGATGTCAAGATAGGCTATAAGGCTATGTAAATGTATCCAATATTATGTCAGTTATTTTTATGTGTGTACAAATTTGTGATATGAAATAGATATGTTTTTTAGGTTATGATGTGTATGTGTATCTGATTGCATTTTATGAGTCACTCATTTCAGTGCAGCTAGCGGTGTATGTTAGAGGTTTGGGTGATGGCTAAGCCATCACTGCCCATCACATACTCTAAAATACCTGGATGTGACACCGTCATAGGCTATCCGAGTTATGGTAAGGAAACATAGAATACACCGTCAAGTTTCTGAGGCGACATCTCATGTCGACATATTCACGATACTTTACAACTAATGTAATCCACCCTAGGTGATCGACTTTGGCCAAATTTTTAAGAATCGTGACTTACTTACATGGATACCTAAACCCCTTATGGTATACATACGGGCTGGCGGATCCTATCTTGATTCACACTTGATTAACGAGTGCATCGGTCCACACCCAACAAACATCTAGAGGCCAGACCATGAAAGGTTCCATACATACATGGCATCAAAGTGTGGAGGGTCTCAAACAAAATTGATATTATCCTATAGTCAAAGGATTACATATGCTACTCAACTCGAATAGATTCTTATTGACGGTGGTGTGTACTTCCAACTATTAGGAATCACTTGTGAGTCATTCAGTATTCGGTCCAACCAATACCCACATGTCTATACGAGCTTCCAAAGCTCATGGTACAATGGTTAAACCATTGGAACTCCAATTCCAATATACGACCTTCTAGGTTATAAGAATTTGACTGTATTCTAAAACTAACGACTATAAATATTTACTTTAAGAATAGTTTACAATAGTAATACTTATCCCGATGTTGGACCATCTAGTGTCTGTACGGGCCAATAGTAGTATCGTCTCTTTATCTCGGGCCCAATATCAAATAAAACGTAAATTCCTTTAAACAGTACCTATACCAAGTTTGGGCCAAAGACCCAATTATCTTCTCAGGCCCAATTAAAGCTTATAAAACAACCAATGGGTTTCCCACTAGATTTTCCACTGAAAGATGTCTTCTCATAAATTGAATGCTCTCCGCAAAATCAGCTGATTCATCAACAAAAGTTGAATATTAAACATGTTAGTGGGCCCCACCTTCATAAATACGACCCATATTCCAGCTAGAAGACTATTCCTTAGTCTATAAAAGGAAGAAGAATTCAGAATTACACTCATTCAAGCCTAAGCATACTTATTCCAAGCTTAGGAACTCTTACTTGAGCTCTCAAAGCCTCTCACTCTATAAACACTGGTCCACCGCTCTCATGGCAGCCCGTGGAGGTAAGGGTATCCTCATACCTTGCTTTCCATCACTTTTTGCTCATCTTCACTACTGACTTGAGCGTCGAAGTGCCTATAGCGCCCACCACACCGGTGGGTAGAGGCTCCCCGCTCACTCTAACTTTGTTTTGCAGGATCGCTAGTGCCTCATCGTATAAATTCTCGATTGTGGACCGAAGGTGAAATCCAGTGTCTACAATTTGGCGCCCACCGTGAGACCTTAGCGATTTATAGCAGGCAAAGATCTCTCAGTCTACCATCCTTTCAATAAAGCTACTTATGGCTTCTGGCACCAAGCAGACACCAGACCCTGTGGCCACGCAGTTGGTCATTCTCCAAGAACGGTTACGAGCTTTAGAGGAGGAGAACTTAGCCATGCGAAGCTCCAACGTAACCCTCCAAAAGCAATTGGAGCAAATCTCTTCAACCTCCCAACAACGTGATACTCCAGACCACCCCAACAATCATACAATTCAAACCAACCTCCTGGGGGCATTCAACGATGTGGCAAGTGATGATCCGCCACCAAACCGCCACCCCCGAAGCCATCAGAGAAGCCAACCTACCTCTCTAGTCGACCAAGCACAACAAGTCACTTCCACCATGTGCAGAGAAATGTTAGAGTTCAAAGAGGCAATTTTGTCAAGCCTACTCGGTGTCAGGCTACCATTAAGAAGGAGTCAAGCCGGCATGATTTTAGACACACATTCTTAGAGACCATCACTTCCATTGAGCTGCCAAGGAAATTCAGTCCTCCATACATGAAATTATACGACAGATCTGTAGACCCAGACGACCACGTTGTCCATTACAAATATAAATTGATGTCAACAGGTCTGGCACCACACCAATGGGAGGCTGGAATGTGTAGAGGATTTGGTGAGACGCTGGCAGGCCTAGCCCTAACTTGGTTCATCAATCTCCAATACTGATACATTAGGTCATACCAAGAGTTGGTAGATAAGTTTGGGAACACTTTGCGAGCTCTTGTAAACTCGAGAAAACCATAGACGACCTCAATACAATTCAGCAGTGAAAAGGAAAATCTCTGCGAGGCTACATTACACGTTTCAATAAAGAGAGAATATCTATTCCGGATCTCCATCAACTGATAGCTGTAGAAGGCTTCAGGAACGGTCTTCTCGCAGACAGTGGGCTTTACAAGAAGCTAACTAAATTCTGATGCTACACTATGGACCATGCAATCGCCCAAGCATAAATCAAGATCCATAAGGAATGAGGCAAGAGAAATAAGAAACGGGACAGTCCCAATAACCACGATGAAAAGAAAATTTCAAACCCTGCCAAACAACCAAAGAATTCAAATGCAAAAATCCATCAACCAGCAGACAGACGTACTCCACAAGTAGAGAATCACCACCCTAAAAATAGGGATTATAAATGCATGGCTTCAGCCTACATGATACAGTGCTGGTATTCAGTGAATTTATCTCATTTGACATCAATACCAAACGACTAGAATTTGACTTTTATCTAATTGTGTTTTGCAAAGAAACAATCACAAAAAGAAAGATTACACATAAAGAAGATAAGAGGACATAGAAGAGAGAAAGTTCATCTAACCATCATAATGACAAAACCCCAAATCCTCATAAGGGACCCAAAGAATTCATTGGTTACTTGGAAAAAATTGACCTTCACAAAACTCCAACTTAGGGAGAAATCTATTTGCTCCAAAAGACTCATATGGACCATCACCTGGCCAGTTTGATATACTTCTCCCATTCGACATGGGAATACCCATATAAACCTCCAGCATACCCAATCAGCTAATTCTCTAAGATTTTCATCTTCTCAAGAAAACATGGAAGAATGGTTATTACTGTAGATAACATGGAAGAATTGCTAACTCCTACAAACGATGCAAAAGGATTGTAATTTTCTCCATACGATATCAAAGGATTGTCATCTTCTCCAAACGACATGGATTGTATGTCTCTAGACGATATGAAAGAATATTCATCTTCTCCAGATGACATGGATATTGTCATCTCATCAAGACTACATGAAAGGATTGCCATCTTCTCTAGATGACATGAAAGAATTGTCATCTTCTCCATTCAACATGGAATGATTGTCATCTATTCTCCATATGACTTGTATGGATTGCCATCGACTCCAGACTCTCATGGACCTTCATCGGGACTTGTGGAGTGAGGAGTGAAGGCCCTTATGGACCTTCATCATGTCCATTCAACCGTAGACTCCCTTGGACCTTCATCGGGTCTTGTGAAGTGAGAACCATCATGGACCTGTTAAGGATTTTATGGGGTATAACCGGGTAATGCAGCGGAACGCGAAAAATCAAATTTTCTGATTTCAATAATTTCTCTTGGGCAATTAAAATAAACTAATTTATTCTAATTACTCAATACTTAAAAACTGAATTTTTTATTCAAAAATCATATTTTTCCTAAATTACCGTGAGACCCCCAAAGGTTTAAATTTTGATCATTTTAGTCTTAATTTGTCAAATATAAATTTAAGTGATTTCAAATCACTACCAAAATGATTTATACATGTCACATACATCAAAATATAACTCACAATAAAATTCCCATTTTTCTTTGAAAGTACCGAGAACACCCAACAATTATAATTTTGATCATTTTGGTCCAAAATTGTTAAAAAAAAATAAGTTTAGATGATTTTCAATCAACACCAAATGATTTGTATATCATATATACATCATAATACAACATATATATGAAAAGCCCCAATTTTGGTGGAGTTATGAACCCTAATTTTTCAAATTAATTCAATTACTAAAATTAACCAAATCCAACACTTTAATCTAATCTCTACAACACCAAGATCATTAAATGATCAAAAGTGTGCTTATACACTATTTACAAGCATACTTTAATAAACATACATGCATACATCTTTCATTCAAGCTTCTAACCATTCCAACACAAAGAAAAGAAAGTAGAAAAACATGTGAACAACATATGTTGTAGCCAAGAATAAAATAAATATTTTTCATTCGAAAGAAAAGTAGAAATTACTTACTAATTTCCAAGCTTTCTTGAAAAAACCTCTTTGTTCTTCTCTTTTTCTCTCAACTCCTTTTGTTTTTCTTTTTGGAAGCTTCACATAAAGTGAAGCAAATGAAAAAATGAAACCCTTTTATATTTAGGGTTATGGCCGAAATTTTGGAAGAAAAAGGCAAATAGATATTTTCCAATTTTAATCAAATTAAAGAAATCAAAATCAATTTGATAACATTTTTTTTAATGTAAAAATTCAACATTTTAAACTTAATCATTTCCTTTAATAAATATCACCTTAGGTATTTTGTATTTCAATTACTTTAATTATTTAATAATTAAATAATCAAATAATTACTTAAATATATATATATATATATATTTATTTAAATATATGTATTATATTTACTTTAAATAATCCAAATACATATATTAATGATATATGTCAAATATCATAATATGACAATTAATTAATGTGTATTTAATAAAATCATATATTAAATACAAATACACATTAATTAGGAAATGACCAAAAGGTCTCTATGTATGTATCTTTCGTTTAACCATTAAACGATTTATAAATAATCAAAATTATTCATAAAAATTGTTCTAGTGCTCTACGAGTATATTTCATTAGTGAGGCTCTCTAGGTTCAGGCATATTCGTCATGAAATCCAGTTTCGTATCCATAATCTACCCACCCGTAAATTATGACAAACACAGATAAACTCATTGAACCATACAGGTCGACGTTATTGCATACGTATAATCCCTCTATCATAGGTATTCAGATTATTCATGAGATATAGATATAAACGTCAAATCTCTATAGATATAATCAGGTCGACGTTTCTATTAGCAATCTCTTAATAACACTTAGAACTCACATCTACAGTGTACCACGGGCCCATGGATTTTACAGATTGCTAATTCCATATTGAATACATTTATTTTGTACACCGAGCTGACGGATTCTATCTCGACACACACATGATATCCTAAGGATCAATCCACACTCAACGAACAGACGGAGGTCTAGCCTTAATAGGTCAGTGACATGACTGCCATCAAAGTGTGGAAGATATCTCATATATCCACAGTGGTATCTCATGTAAAAGAATCATTATGCTACTCAACCCGAGAAGATTCTTATTAACATTGGTGTAGCATCTATTAAGAATCTTCGGTGAGTCGTTCAATATTAATCCAATATAAACATCTTCATGTCTATATGGGTCTCCGAGACTCATGGTTCATTGAGAATCAACCATTGAAATCCAAAATTCCAATATACGACACATACAGGTCTCAGCGAGTTTACTTACTGACCAAGTAATGTAAACCTTGACCAGGAACTGTTAAAGAAATGATAATGTTATGATACAACTCAATGTCAATTGCGACGTTTTTGCAACTGTATCAAAACTAATCATTCTAAGGTCAATTACGTCTTTACCATATATAAAGAGATGTTATATAATAGAAACTATTTATTGTATTCATAATAAAATATTTACATTAGTATTTACAGGGAAATACATAAAAAAATTGGCGCTCCGAACACCAACCCTAACACATTCTCCCACTTGCTCTAGTGACAATATCGATTGTATCTCATACCCATCGACTCAACATGCTTATCAAATAACTTCGGAGGAATGGCCTTGGTAAGCGGGTCTGCTATATTATCTTCACTCGGGACCTTGCACATGATAATGTCCCCTCGCGACACAATCTCTCGAATGATGTGGTACTTCCGTTCCACATATTTCGACTTCTGATGCGCCCTCGATTCCTTTGCTTGTGCAATGGTTCCATTATTATCACAGTATAACGGAATCGAATTCTCGATACTTGGGACAACTCCCAATTCTGTGATAAATTTTTTAACCCAAACAGCTTCTTTTACAGCTTCAGAAGCTGTAATATATTCTGCCTCTGTGGTGGAATCAGGTCTGGACCCCTGTTTGGAACTTTTCCAACAAACTACACCTCTGTTAAAGGTAAACACGAATCAGGATGTAGACTTTCTTTCATCAGGATCCGATTGGAAATATGAACCTATATACTCATTAAACTGCAGTTCATTTCCTCCATATATCAGAAACCTATCCGTAATACATTTATGATACTTTAGGATATGTTTAATAGTCATCCAATGGTCATTACCTGGATTGGACTGATTTCTGCCGGTCACACTAACTGCAAAGCAAATATCAGGCCTAGTACATAACATGGCACATATGATGCTGCCCAAACACGAAGCATAAGGCTTATTAGATATTCTAATCTTATCATCTTCTGTTTGTGGACACATCTTCTTCGAAAGATGTAGGCCATGTATGAACGGTATATTTGATGTCTTACAATTACCAAAATTAGACCGTTCTAAGATCTTATCTATGTACGTTGATTGGGATAACCCAATAAGCTTTCTTTCTCTATCTCTATAGAGTTTTATGTCTAAGACATAAGAAGCTTCACCCAGGTCTTTCATGGAGAAATTCTTAAAGAGGTAAGCTTTAATGCCCTGCATCATCCTGATATCATTTCCAATGATCAGGATGTAATTAACATAGAGAACTAAAAATACCACCATACTCCCACTGGCATTCTAATACACACAGGATTCTTCCGAATTCTTGAGAAAACCAGACAATTTGATTATCTCATCGAATCAAAGATTCCAACTTCATGAAGCTTGTGTAAGTCCATAAATGGACTTCTTAAGCTTACATACCATGCCCGAGTTTTCGCTGGACACAAAACCCTCCGGCTGTTCCATATAGATTTCTTCGTCAAGAAATCCATTTAGAAAAAGTCATTTTGACATCCATCTACCAAATCTCATAATCATGGTAAACGACAATAGACAATAAAATCCTAATAGACTTTAGCATCGCTACTGGTAAATAAGTTTCATCGTAGTCGACATCAGGTCGCTCCCTATAACCTTTAGCTATCAGTCGGGTCTTAAAGGTTTCAACCTTTCTGTCAGGCCCGCGTTTCCTCTTGTAAACCCATTAACAACTGATAGGAATAATTCCTTTAGGAAGCTGAACCAAGTCCCAAACTTGATTCAGATACATATAGTCTAACTCTGATTTCATGGTCTCTTGCCACTTCACGGAGTCGATGTCCAACATCATTTCTCTATAGGTAAAAAAGTCAGTCTCTTCAACTAAGAGAACATCAAGACTTATTTCTTGTATCAAATACAAGCGTTCAGGAGGCTTAAATACCCTTTCGGACCTACGGAGTGTGGGTAATGAAAGTTCTTCATCTACTTGAACTTAAGGTTCCTCTGTTGGTTCGTTGGTCTCAGGTTGTACTTCATCAAGTTCAACAAGTCTATGATTACCTCCTCCAACAAAAATTCTACCTCTAGAAATTATACGAAGCGAGCTATGAACATATTTAGATGCTCGGTATCATATAACAAATATCCTTTCGTATTTGAAGGATATCCAACAAACCTAAACTTTTGCCCTCGAGGCATAAACTTATTCTACTGAGCCACCGTGACGTATGCAGGATAACCTCAAACCTTAACATAATTAAGATTCATTTTCCTACCAACCTATATCTCATACAGAGTCATAGAAACAACTTTAGAAGGAATCTTATTCAAAAAATGAGCGGTAGTTAAAAGAGCATAACCTCATAATTAATAGGGAAAATCTGTAAAACTCGACATAGATCGGACCATATCCAATAATGTCTGATTTCTCCTCTCTGACACTCCATTATGTTGTGGAGTACTAGGAGGAGTATATTGAGCGATAATCTCATTGACCAGAGATTATAACACTTAGAACTCATGGTTCATTGAGAATCAACCATTGAAATCCAAGATTCTAATGTACGACATGTACCGGTCTCAGCGGATTTACTTACTGATCAAGTAATGTAAACCTTGACCAGAAACTATTAAAGAAATTATATTGTTGTAATACAACTCAATGTCAGTTGCGACGCTTTTCCAACTGTATCATAACTAATCATTCTAAGGTCAATTACATCTTTACCATATATAAAGAGATGTTATATAATAGAAACTGTTTATTTTATTCCTAATAAAATATTTATATAAATATTTACAGAGAAATACATAAGAAATTGGCTCTCTGAGCACTAACCCTAACATTACTTTCATCAGGTCTAGTCGACCAAAGTTTTATGTACTTTCATCAGGTATAGTGGAGTGAGGGCCATCATGGACCTTTATCAAGTCCAGTCGATCGAAATCTCATCAAGCCCAATTAAGGCCCAACGAGTAAGGGTCAAACCTAGTCGTCGATTGGGGACAATCTGAAAAGAATGAGCTATGATAACTTGGAAGAGAATAGACTTCCTCAAAGATCATGAACTCCATATTCCTCATATGACATATTAAGATACTTGTTCTTCTCGGACTACATGGAACAACATTCATTAGAATCCAACAATCCTAGACGACAGCGAAACATCTTCCATCTTCGACATCTTCTCTAGTCGATACAACAGGTAGTTGAAGAATCTTTTCTTCACCCAATCGACAATCTATGTTCCTTGGGTCAAAAAGCCACTAACTAGCCCACTCAACGAAGTATCCAGACAACGGGTATCAATGTTCTCTCTCTATTACTTACCATGAATATGGTTTTAAAACTTGTAGGTAGTGTCATACGACATAATTCAAGGCATGGACCTTCATCTAGTCTAGATGACATAGAATACTCCCTCGACCCCCAGCTAGTTTGGTCGACCGGAGATTATCCCGACCTTCATCTGGTCCAGTCGACGGGAACATTCCCCATGGCTCATGTCGAGTCAAGTTCAAGACTTGGACCTTCATCTGGTCTTCCAGACGACATAGAAGACTCCACCGACCCTCAGCTGGTTTGGTCGACAGAAGATTATCCTAACCTTCACCTGGTCCAGTCGACGGGAATATTCCATATGGCTCATGTCGCGTCAAGTTCAAGACTTGGACCTTCATCTGGACCAGGCGACATAGAAGACTCTCCCGACCCTCAGCTGGTTTGGTCTACTGGAGATTATCCTGGCCTTCATCTGGTCCAGTCAACGGGAACATTCCCCATGGCTTATGTCGAGTCAAATTCAAGACTTGGACCTTCATCTAGTCCAGACAACATAGAAGACTCCCCCAACCCTCAGCTGGTTTGGTCGACTGGTGATTATTTGGTCTTCATCTGGTCTAGTCGACGGGAATATTCCCCATGGCTCATGTCGAGTCAAGTTCAAGACCTAGACCTTCATCTGGTCTAGACGACATAAAAGACTCCTCCGACCTCAGCTGTTTTGGTCGATTGGAGATTATTCTGGCATTCATCTAGTCCAGTCGACGGGAATATTCCCAGTGGCTCATGTCGGTTCCTTCGATCAATACCCGGATCTGGTCGACTGAGGATCATCTCTAATATTTATTTATTTTCATTAACATGATATTACCTTTTACAGGTCCAAATGACATCAACATTATATATGGTCGAATGAGGATCATCTTTGATATTTGTTTAGTTTCAACTACATGGTTTGACCTTTGATAGGAGACTATTCCTTAGTCTATAAAATGAAGTAGAATTCAGAATTATATTCATTCAAGCCTAAGTATACGTATTCCAAGCTTAAGCACTCTTACTTGAGCTCTCAAAGCCATCACCCTATAAAAACTAGCCCACCATCCTCAGGACAGCCCAGAGTTTAAGTTATACTCAGATCTTGCTTCCCATCATTGTTTGCTCGGCTTCACTACTAACTTGAGCGTCAGAGCACCTACGACGCTGTAATGACCGGTAATCTCGACTACTATTATGTAATGAGATGAGTGTCATATAACATAAATTATGTATGGACACATATATACTAATGAAATGACCTTGGGGACAATCGGTATATTCCTCGAAATTCCGATACGAAATTGTACGATGTTCCATCCAGACAATCCATGGTGTTTAGGCCATAACTTTCCCATACGAACTCTGATTTTTATGAATTTTATATCGCTAGAAAAATAATATCAAGACCTATAACTTTCACGTTGAACATTTTTCCAATTAAAAGCAGAAGAAGGTGAAAAATATAGCTCTAAAATCTAGATGAATAGTACCCGAGGATGAGTCTGGAGAATTCTCAAAACTTCTCAATCTTTCCAATTTTATTTCATTAAATTATACACAAATATTGTTGGACAATTATGACTCATAGCATCACTATTTGTACATATCATGGTGTTGTTGTACAAATTAACTATGTGACAAAGGAAATTGCTCTTTTATCATTTGTAATTATATTACCAAGATGTATAAATGATAAAAGGTCCTTATGATTATTTTCGGATTAAGATGACATAAGACAGTATCAATCCACGAAGGTTTAATCAATAAATATTCCTAGTCGTAGTATTATCGAGATTGGACATCGATAATACGGAATAGACTAATATTACACTTGTGCGCGTTGTGGGAGCATAACGGCATAGTTCTCATATATTTGGGTATAGGATGCTCATGCAAGTGTAATAGGAGGTTGTGTTTACCGATGGTACAGAAACAGCTTCTCTCTGGATAGACCCGTCGGAATTCCATTGGTAGTATAACTATGTGTTTATGGAAGTCTGAATCAGGGTAGGTGTATTTGGTCTTAACCCGAGACTTGCACCGCTAATACTTGCGACAATCAATATACTTTGGTTTTGGTCGTCCAGGGCTTTAACAGGTTCTCTGTACGCCTCTTCTGGGTATATTGAGAATCGTAATGTATTGGGTGTGATGTCAAGATGGAAGTATCACTCCAGTCATAGTGGCTATGATGATCACGTAGGATACGGAACTGGTGATATCAGGTACTGTAGTCATCGGGATAATATGACTAGGTCATGATTATCCGATTATAGAGACTAGTTACCAGAGATCTGATATGTGCTTCGTACGGGGTAGACACAATTCCAGCCTCGGGCCTTGCACGTGACATCCAATACTGGATCGTAATACGCAATACTACGTATACTACGCCTGATAAAGATTACATATTCCTTTAAGAATATTTATGGAGAATTGGGTAGGAACGGTGCTTTGCTAGAAGCCAACCATGTCTTGTAAATCGGTAAAAACGTAGTACTAGGTACGTACGTGTTCAGATAGTCCGACGACCGGATTTACTGCCAACATATCCGGGGATCTCATGGGTCGGTTCCCGAAGATTCACCGATGACGTATGACTCGCACTTTATTAATCTGGGATTAATTATAAAAGAGAGAAAATTAATATAGGATTAATTACGGAGATATTTTATCTGGGATAAAATATTATTTAAAGAGAGAGAACGATTAATTTGGAATTAATCGATAAAATAATATATTTGATATATTATACGAAATTAGATTTCGACGCGGAATTAAAATTAGATTTTAATTCGGGCAAACGAGTTAATTTAGAAATAATTCGCTAGCGACGTGAATAGTAATTTTGATAGGCATAATTATTTAATTAAATTGGATTTAATTACGTCGCAACGGAAAATTCGTTAATTCGGAATTAGCGAACCCGAGCCTGGGAGTGTTTGCCGGCCCACTCGCATTTCGAATTCAAGTACGGCCCACAAGTCACATCACACGTCACATCACTTGTCATTCATGTGATCGATGTCTTGTCACTTTGAGTGATTGACAACCAATCACTATTCACGAGTGATGTGAGTTGTTGAGGCATTAATTGCCATTTTGGCTCTAAAAATTGGTTGACCTTTTTGAAAGGCATATACCAAATTTTGGAAAATGAATTTGGTAATTGTTTTAGAAACACAAAAACCAACTCAACACAACATATCACTCTCTCTCTCTCTTCTCCCTCAAGATTCGGCCTTGGGCCATTTTTCTTCCTTCTTTCTCCTTCAATGCCGAGAGATTATTGGACAATTATGACCCATAGCGTCACTATTTGTACAGATCATTGTGTTGTTGTACAAATTAACTATGTGACTATTCTTAATGAGATAAAGTCAAAGTTTGCAATTAGGCAAGTAGCGCAAAGCGCACCTTACTTCAATATACTAGAAGGCCAAGGCTTGGCCAAAGGCTTCTGGAGTGTTGAAACTGGCAAAGGCAAAATCATTATAATCTTCTGGGAAGATAAAGGACATATCCCAAAATTTCTGCCTAAATTGTGGCAAACGGGATCGCGGAAGCGTGACTGCCGTTTGGACAAAGCAGACATGAAGGAATTGAAGAACGAGCAAGACTCTAACTTCAGATATGTTTGTCAACATTAAGTTCACTACTTGTATTAAAATTAGATTTTAAATACGTAGTATGGTACATAAAATATATGTATTGATGTTCAGAATCTGTTTTGAACAGGATACTGACTTTAATCGAGATTAATCTGTGAATTGTAAACGGGATGAAAGTCGTTGTTTTAACCGTAGATACCTAAATTTAGGAACTACCTTCAGGTGTATACCTGAATTAGGAAAATGTTATAATGTAACTAGTTTGACTAGATACATTATCTTTATATCAGTGTTTGACCCGCTGCGGGTGAACCTTTATATTCTAGAACACTAAAGTGTTTTATTATATAAAGATGATATTGAGATAAATACATTAGATGTAAATAACAGAGTCTTTATTTTGAATATAAATAAATCTCGAACATATAACATGACAAACAAACAGCTCAAACTGATTTGATCAGATGAAACTTAATTGTGGCATTGTTGTCTAGGACACAATTAAATAAGACTCGTATATCCACACTTTTGAAGAGTGGGTACTCGAACTAATTTGATTCCATTCAAATAAAGTCTACGAATCTAGTTTATTGGGCAAAGTGCCTAAAACACTATTTACTTGGTAAAAGTATAAATGTCACCTATCTGTTAGCCCTAGTTCATAGTGAAGCAAGTGGGCCCATGTCTAGCTAGGCTAGATGTGGATATGAATATTTCGTGACCTATACGGATGTGGCATCGCGTTATGGTTATGTGTTTCTTTTGAAGAACAAAAATCGAAAACTTTTAAAGTTTTGACACGAAATAGACAAACAGATCGGCTATAGTATTATACCGTCACGGTGAGACCGTAATGGAAAATACTTAAGCAATAAGTTTCTGATATACTTGAAAGAGTATAGTATTCTTTCAAAAGAGGACTCATCCCGGAACACGTCAGTTAGACAGTATGTCCGAACTAATTAACTGAATTGTGTTAGACATGATAAGGCTAATCATGAGTCGCTTTGAGCTACCATTTCCTTCAACGGATAAGAATAAATAGTGCAGAACTTATTTAGAATAAGGTTCCATAATAATCTGTTTGACAGATATCATATTAGATATGAACAGGAAAGAAACCGGGTTTCTTATTCCTGAATATTTGGGTATGTTAGACATATGTTTGGATGATACCAAACTATAACCCAAATTGGATAAGTGCCAATTGTAGGTTATCATAGGGATACCAAAGTATTGTACTTATACATCTCACAAGAGAACAATTAGATTGTTGCTCACCATGCGATTTTCCTAAGAGGAATACCGATATGCAGTGGTAAGTGAGAGGATAGTAAAACTCGATGAAAATCGGGGTAATACTATTCAAGGCACCAATTCCTAATGGAACACAAATATTTCATCAAGGATGAAACTATTACCAATAATCTTCAAATACAAAAGAACCACGTGTTGAGTTTTTCTAAGGTCCCATGATCAAACAAGACATGAAATAATGCGTGAATACACCAACGAAGATAGCGGAATACTTACATTGGTTGGTAGAGTCGATTTGAAGACAAATGAACCCAAAAAACGCACTGCCATGTAGCTTACTGCATGCAGTCCACTGCCTCCAAAAACAGAATTTTGAGATGAGAAACGCAGCTCCTAGCTTCGTTGGATGGATCCCGGCTCATGGTCGAACCTCCCTACCACCTTCGCAAGACTTGTAAGTGTGCTAGCACTTGATTTTCACCATGAAAATCCACTCTTGCTTCCCTATTGTTCACGCCCAAACTGGTTCAAAACCAGTGAAGAGCAGCCACTGTTTTGGCGTGAGAGAGATGAGAGAGTTCAATGAATTTTGTTACAAAATATCAATTTATATTTATGCCATAATATTTATTAAATTAATAATAAACTTATGACACAAATCATGCAATGGCTTAGAGTGTCAAACACTCAATTTTCATGCAAAACCATTGAGTGCATTGTACACTATCTCCATGCAATGCATTAGAATTAAATAATGCATAATATGACATGTGTCATGTGGGCCCCACACGTTTCCAAATGAAAGTGGGCCCACGTGCACTCACGCGTTCGGGTTCGATTTTTCCAAAATACCGAACTTACGTCGCGACGTAATTAAATCAATTTAAATAAATAATTGCGCCTAGCGAAATTATTATTTACGTCGCTAACGAATTAATTCTAAATTAACTCGTTTGCCCGAATTAAAATCTAATTTTAATTCCGCGTCGAAATCTAATTTCGTTTAATATATCGAATATATTAATTTACCGATTAATTCCAAATTAATCGTTATCTCTCTCTAGACGATATTTTATCCTAGATAAAATATCTCCGTAATTAATCCTAGATTAATTTTCTCTCTCATCTATATAATCCCAGATTATTCAAGAGTGCAAGTTGTGCGTCATCGGTGGATTATCGGGAAGCGACCAATGAGATCTCCGGATAAGTTGGCAGTAAATACGGTCGTCGGAGTATCCGAATCACGTACGTACCAAGTACTACGTTCTACCGATTTACGAGACAAGGTCAACTCCTAGCAAAGCACCAAGTCATCACAATTCTCCGGACATATCCTTTTAAGAATATTTAAGATCTATATCAAGCGTAGTATACTAATGTATTGTGCATATCGGCCCAGTATCGGATAGTCACGTGCTAGGGCTGGGGCTGGATAAGTGTCTGCCCCGTCCGAAACACATATCGGATGTCTGGTAACTAGTCTCTATAATCGGATATTCATGAACTGGTCATAATATCACGATTGGATGCGCATCACTTAAGAGCACTAATACCGTATCCTGCGTGACATCATCTCCACTATGACTGGAGTGATACTTCCGTCTCGACATCACATCCAATACACTACGATTCCTGATAACCCAGAAGAGGTGAACACAGAACCAGTTAAGATCCCCCAACCACCAAAACCAAAGTTTACCGATTGTCGTAAGTATTAGCGATGCAAGTCTCAGGTTAAGACTATACACACCTACCTTGATTTCGGCCTCCCATAGACACCTAGTCATAATACCAATGGGATTCCGAAGGGTCTATCCAGAGAGAAGCTGTTTCCCGTACCATCGGTGAAACACGACCTCCTATTGCACTTGCACAAGTATCCAATACTTATATATATGAGAACTATGCCGTTGTGCCCTCACAACGCGCACAAGTGCAATACTAGCCTATTCCGCATTATCGATGTCCAGTCTCGATAATACTACGGCTAGGGATATTTAATGATTAATCCTTCGTGGACTGATACTGTCTCATATCATCTCAATCCAGGAACTAATCATAGGGACCTCTCTTCATTTATATATCTATGGTGATCTAATCACAAATGACGAGAGTGCAATTTCCTTGTTACATAGTTAATTTGCTACAGCAACACAATGATCTGTGCAAATAGTGACGCTATGGGTCATATTATCCAACACCACGTATGTCGGAGAGAGTCAGATACAACCTGGGGTATGGGTTTCTGATCTCACCTCATAAAGATGTCTATCTTATTAAGGCATACCAACTGACTACGTATGAGGAAGTGATACAAGGTATCGACTCCCTATTATGGCAAAGTGCCATGATATCCAAATTGGATTCCATATATATCAACAAGTTTGGATACTAGTTGATGTACCGCAAGGCATTGTGCCTACTGGTACTTTATAAGTCTTCAAGGAAGACGTACATGGATGGCAACATACCAACGTATAAAGTTAGGCTTTTAGCGAAAATGTATCGTTATCAGCATTGTGTTGATTACAATTCAACCTTTTACCTGTTGCCACGGTAAATCCATTTGGATAATGCTTGCTAATGCTGCATGTTTCATTAGTGAAATATGTCAGCTGAATGGAAAAATTGCTTTCCTGAAAAGGAAACCTTTTGGAGGATGTTTATAACATCCTGTCGGTTTTGTCGTACCAAAACTAGCAAACAAGGTTTGCAAGTTATTCGATCCATGTTTGGATTGAAGCAAGCATATGTTCTTGGAATTATCGTTTTGATGTAATCATAATGGATTATGATTTAATTCAAAACGAAAATGATTCTTGTGTATATAAGAAGGTTAGTGGGAGCGCACTGCCAATCGTTGTCCTATACAATAATGATAATGTATATCATTTCTTGGAAATGATATTCCCATAAATAATAACAATCGGCGAAAGCTTGGCTTTCAAAAACTCTCCGAGAAATCGTACATTGAAAAATGTACGCGACCTGGTGTCTCATACGCTTTGAGCATATGGATTCACAAACAGGCCAATCCGAGTGATAGCCACTGGATTGATGTTAAGAACATCCGTTAGTATTTTAGAGAACTAAGAATGCTGTCTTAATCTGTGGAGAAGAAGAACTTGAAGTGACTGGAATCACTACTGTAAGTTTCCAAACTGATACAACAACTATAAGTCGCAAACGGTACTATACAGTTTGAATAACGGAACAGTGAACTGGAAATATTCCAAGCAAGATATTGTTACCGTATAAACAACAAATGCGGTTTATTGCTGCAGCTGAGGCGGCAATAGAAGCCTTATGGATCGATAAACAAATCTAATTAGATTAGATATAGTTCTGTTAGCAGCTGAGCTAGGCGTCAGTACAGGCTAAAGAATTAATGGTCTCATCAACGATCCAGATATATACTTCGATATTCATCTGATTCGTTCGGATAATACATCATGGTGATGTGATGATCGAATAAATCGCATCAGATGATAATCATGCAAATCCGTTGAGGAAAGCCTTTTCTCAGTAGTTTGAGCCATAGGCCAAGTGGGAGATTGTTGGACAATTATGACCCATAGCGTCACTATTTATACAGATCATTGTGTTGTTGTACAAATTAACTATGTGACAAAGGAGATTGCACTCTTATCATTTGTGATTAGATCACCTAGATGTATAAATGATTAGAGGTCCCTATGATTTTTCCTGGACGGAGAATGATATGAGATAGTATCAGTCCACGAAGGATAAATCATTAAATATCCCTAGTCAGAATATTATCGAGATTGGACATCGATAAATACGTAAAACACTAGTATTACACTTGTGCGCGTTGTGAGGGCACAACGGCATAGTTCTCATATATTTGGGTATAGGATACTCATGCAAGTGTAATAGGAGGTTGTGTTTTACCGATGGTACGGGAAACAGCTTCGCTCTGGATAGACCCCCCGGAATTCCATTGGTAGTATGACTATGTGTCTATGGAAGTCCGAAATCAGGTTAGGTGTATTTGGTCTTAACCTGAGACTTGCACCGCTAATACTTTGACAATCAATATATTTTGGTTACGGTCGTCCAGGGCTTTAACAGGTTCTGTGTACGCCAATGTTGGGTATATTGAGAATCGTAGTGTGTTGGGTGTGATGTCAAGACGGAAGTGTCACTCCAGTCATATGGAGATGATGGTCACGTAGGATACGGGACTGGTTCTCTTAAATGTTGCAGCTATCGGGATATTACGACTAGGTCATGTATATCCGATTATAGAGACTAGTTACCAGACATCTGACATGTGCTTCGTACGGGGCAGACACAATTCCAGCCCTAGGACTAGCACGTGATCATCCGATACTGGACAGAAATACGCAATACCACATATACTACGCCTGATACAGATCCTTTATTCCTGTAGGGATATTTCTGGAGAATTGGGTAGGCATGACGCTTTGCTAGAAGCCACCTTGTCTTGTAAATCGGTACAAACGTAGTACGAGGTACTTACGTGTTCGGATAGTCCGACGACCGAATTTACTGCCAACATATCTGGGGATCTCATGGGTCGATTCCCAAAGATTCACCGATGACGTATGACTCGCACTCTAAATTAATCTGGGATTAATTAGAAGAGAGAGAAAATTAATATGGGATTAATAGTGGAGATATTTTATCTGGGATAAAATATCATTAAAGAGAGATAACGATTAATTTGGGATTAATCGATTAAATTAATATATTCGATATATTAAACGAAATTGGATTTCGACGCGAAATTAAAATTAGATTTTAATTCGGGTGAACGAATTAATTTAGAATTAATTCGTTAGCGACGGGAATAGTGATTTCGCTAGGCGTAATCATTTAATTACGACGCAACAGAAAATTCGTTAATTTGGAATTAGCGAACCCGAGCCCGAGATTATTTGTGAGCGCATTCGCATTTCAAATTCGAGTGCGGCACGCAAGTCAAATCAAGCGTCAAATTATTAGTCGCATCAAGCGTCAAATCAAATGTCACTTTGAGTGATGTGACTTGACAACTTGATGGATTGATGTAAGTTGATGGAAGTGGTTGGAGCCTTTAACTGTTTGACTTTTGAAAGCCAAATTCACATGAAATGAATTTGAAATTCAAATGTGTGTATAAGATACACAAATTTGTAACAACCAAACACAACTCTCTCTTTCACTCATCTCCTCTCTCTCACGCCCTTGGGGAAAAATTAGCTCACTGGTTCTGTCAAAAACCGAGCAGTGAAGGGAAGCAAATGTGGATTTTGTGGCAAAATCACAAGTGCTAGCACACTTACGAGACATGCGAATGTGATAGGGAAGTCCACCCATGAGCCGGGAATCATTTCACGAAGCTTGTAGCTTGACGAAGTTGATCCACGAAGCCAAACCAGTGAGCAGAAACAGCTTACTGCCGAACCAGTGAAGATGGGTAGATTTCAGAATTTATTCGTCGCGCGTCACTCAACTGATCGATGTGAGTATTCTGCAACTTCTTCGATTGTTATTCGCACATGTTTTCATGCTTGTTTAATGATCTTGGGACCTTAATAGAAACCAACAATGGAATAAGCTTTGTGAAGATTTTTTGCAAATTTCACAAGTGTTAGCACACACATTTGGAGTCTTACGAAGGTGATAGGGAAACCCACCCATGGGCATGGAATGCACACTTAAAGCTTGGAGCTTGAAGAACACTTGGAGCACAAAAATGGAGGTCATTGCCGAGAGGACCTTGGAGGAAAAGCTTGAAGATTTTTGTTGTTCCTCACATCGCAAAAGCTGATCTATGTAAGTGATGAGTGGTATTTATATCACTATTTCCCACTCATTTAACTTAATATTTTGTATAGTTTCTTGAGTTTTATGAACGTTTTGATGTGTTTTATTGTTATCTTGCAGATAAATAAAGTTTGGACAGCACTGGAGGCAATTTGGGGCAAAACCGGACAAAAATGCGTCAACAGGGTTATTTTCGTCTTTTGCGCGTCGCGACGCTGGAGCACAGCGCGCCGCGACGCCCAACGTGAGCCGGATTTGCTAACATGCGCCTGGTCAACGGTCAATAATTTGAGAAGTTTTGACTTTGCTAAAATGCGCCGTGCCACGTGTCACCATCACATCCCATCTGCTAAAATGCGCCGTGCCACGTGTCATCATCATATGCTGCCGACACTCAGACTTGACACGTGTCGCCTCGTCATCAGCCATGTCAGCAGTCAACGAGTCACCTTGCCACGTGTCATGCCACATCATCGTCCACGTCAGCAGGTCAACCGAGTCAACTTGCCACGTCAGCCTCAGCCAATCAGAGCATGACACGTGTCGCCACGTGTCGCAATCCTATTGTGCCGACAAATGCAACACACGCCTACGCCACGTCAGCGCCACGTCATCGCCACGTCATCGATGACGTCATCACAATAATTGAGAATTAGCCGCCTTGACACGTGTCAGTTGTACAGTCAGCCGCCTTGCTAGTGTCGCCGTATCATTGTGCCACGTCGACAAATTTTGCGTCGCGACGCGCAGCTCCTTGCGTCACGACGCGAGAACAGTGCCCAAACAGTGAAAAATTTTACTATAAATAGAGGCCGAATTTTCAGTTTTTAAAACACTTCTCTCTCTCTTAATTTCTCTCTCTAGAGAGAGTTTCTCTCTCTAGAATTTTTATTTTTTATTTTTAGTTTTTAATTTTTAGTTTTGTAAATAATTTTAATTACTTGTTGTAATAATAGTAATTTAATTTTTACTTTTTACTTTTTACAGTTTTTACTATTCACCATGATGTTGTAACTTTTTCAGCTAGGGTGAAAGGTAATTCTTCTACTATTGCTATTTAGATTAATCTCCCTTAAAAATAATATATTCACTATTTAAAATATTGACTTAATAAGGGATACCGCTATATTGGTCGGTTGGTAATTTAATTTTAATCTGTTTTAAACCTGACTAATCAAGGATACCGCCAGACTGGTCGGTTGGTTAATTTATTTTTGGTTCCGCCTTAATGGCTGGTTGGACTTAATTTGACTTAATCAGGATACCGCCAGAATGGTCGGTTGGTAATAATCTCACAAGTTTATATATTATTTTATGGGAGATATCTAAATTAGTAGTAGTAAAAGTAATTCCTTTTACCTTAGCATTTTATTTTATTTTACTTTTCAGTATTTTTATTTTATGTATTTTTTTTTATAGTCCTAGTTATGTGTTAGTTAATTAGGGGTTGTGATGACTTTTAATATCACCGGTTTATAAGGGATTATTTTATAGTTGGGTAATTTAAAGGTTTATTTATTAAGTCTTAAGCTTAATGCTTCTTGTTGTCTGATCACCAATAAGATTGATATGGTAAATCTAAAATGAACTAGACATAGGGATTTTAGATTTCAGCCTTAGACTTAATAGCCTACGATCTTCCTTGAGGATAGATAACCCTTTAATAGATTTCCTTACAGGATAGGAATATACCTGTCGGGCGGGGGTAGCCATAATTGGAACTTGAACTTAATAAATCCAGATAATTTGGTTGACATAGACATATGGTTCAATTGGGTTAAACTGGGTATTTGTGTCTGACCATCGACAGAGGCTTACACATAATTTAGTGTTCCAGGTTAATAAATCAATATATTACCAACTTTAAGATAACCACTTCATCTTTTATATGATATTAGAATGATTCACAACCCTGGATATTTGTGTCTTTTATTTTCTTTAGTATTTTCTTTTATCTTTTTATTTATCAACCAAATCAATCAAGCAATCAATTCTATTCTCCCTATAATTAGATATTTGTAAATAAGTAGATTCAATAATTAATAACAACAGTAGGAATTAAGTCCTCGTGGGATCGATATTTTTATACTACTTGAACGATACGTGCGCTTGCGTTATACGTGTGTGTTTACGCCGGTCAGTAAGTATGATTCCGCCATACTTCTTATGAGTATTCACATGATTTTCATTGCTTAATGATCTTGGGACTATAGTAGAAACCCAACAATGGTATCTTGAGCCTTGTTTAAGCATGAAATTGGAATTAGGGTAAAATTGGGTAAAATTGATTTGAGCATGTTTGGATGAAATTGATTGTTTAAATATGCTTGAATGATGATAACAGTGTTATGCATGATCAATTTGATGAAAATTGAGTTGGATCAAATTTTCCCCAATGCTAGGCTTGGCCGAATGTTAAGGTTACCCTAATGTCATGGTAATTTTGTTTTTTGAATCATTGGATGAGTTTGAATGACTTGGGAATTATTGATTTAGGATGTAATTGGATTAAAATCCAAATTGGACAATAAACCCTAATTGTCGTGACTTAGAGAACATGGAAAATGATTGATTTTTGATTCAATTGTGTTGGACATAAGGTGATGATGATAAGCATAATTAATTATGTAAATTGGTGTTTTGGAAATATTAATTTGAGTAATTAATTATGGCTATACACTTAGATTATTTTAATTGTGAAATTTGGAATTTTGTGATTTAATTAATTGGGCTTAATTTAGAAATTGGGCTTGTAAAGTTGTATTTGGGCTTAATGGGCTTGGTTGGGCCAAGTTTGGTTTAGGATAATTGGTTGGATCCAATTGGGCCCAAAACCATAACCATAAAGTCCAAATATAATAAAATAGACCTTTAATTTTAATTGGGCCTAATGGGCCTAAATTGGTTTCTTGGCAAATAAGGGTGATTCCTTAAATGGGCATTGGTATTTGGGTTTGACCCATATTGACCAGAAGTCCATGCCTTAAGAAATTAATTGAAAGCCCATTGGACTTTAATTAAATTGACATTGGATGTTAATTGGGCTTTGAGACTCGTAACGATTAGATTTAGAATCTAAGTCGTAAAGGCACATTAAAAAGTGTAATTATTTAATTTAGAATTAAATATAGAATTAGTATTAAATACAAATTAAATTGATTTATGTTGTAGTTTAATATAATTCGTGAATTCGTACTTTGAGTACTTATTCTTAAAACGAGTCGGACTCGTGCAAAATCAAATCGTTGTTTGAACATTGGATGGCCATTAATTTCAGATTAATTAATTGATTAGATTGATTGATAACATGCTTTGTGTGAATACATGGATGCGATGTATGAATAATGTATATCGGAAGGATATTAGATGGGTGAGGGCAATTTTGGAATTATTGTAATAAATTTAGAATTTATTAAATTGGACCTGCGTGTCCAGCCTATTACCTCTTGACTCTTTGTATTTCTCTTCTCACCTATTATGCTCAATGTAAATGAGGTTTCTTTAGAAGTGTTATGTAATCGGGTAGAAGTAAAAATTGTGCTAGCGGTAGAGAGGAAATGAGAGATTTGTTCTAGGAACAATGTGTTAAGTATCCATCTGCATATCATTATTATTTTATTAATACACGCCTTATTATGTTTTAGAATGCATGTTTAAGGGTGTATGATGATAAGACCTTAACAAAGATAATAAATTGGTTGCCAATTTACGCGAAAAAACCCTCAACACATATTAAGCGTTTTTTCTTCCATTGAGTGATTCTTACTCAAGATCCAAGATTAGCACTGGTTTATTGGCCAAAGTCAAGACCTTTGTCCGTCGCGGATGTGTTTGAATCATGAAGGCTTTGTTCCATATCGGTGTCTTGTCCATGTTGTGATTTGTTGGCCAAAGTCAAGATCACTTCTTGTCCATCGACATCGATTACGAAGCTTTCCAAAGTCAATGGGTTCTGCTTAACTGGGATCATTAAGTTTGTTGTGCCAAAGCCAGGCTTAGTTGATTCAGAGGAAAAAGGTTAGGGATATATTGGATATATTTTCATATATAGGATATATGTTTCGGACTTGGATGTCCACCTACTGGATCTAGGAATTGGACGAGATCCAATTGATCTTAGAGATTTACCTAGTTAATTATCATACAATTTGTTGGCCAAAGTCAAGATTGTGTGTTATTTAACGGGATCCTAGCCCACTAGGAAACAACGTTTCCCAAGTACTCCATAAAGGGTTAGAGGCTCGCCGAAAAATAGTGGGAGGCAAGTATTAAATTTGCAATATTCGTTTAGTTACTTGCCAATACGCGCTCATTTCAATTTTTCGTCAAATAAATTAATATATTAGTTGGAAAAATATTTAATCAATGTTTTAAATTAAACAGTTGGACTGTATTCAAACTACTTCAATTAATAGTTGATTTTATAATTGGATTATAGTAATCAATATATTTGAATTTAACCTATTAAATTATAGTTGATTATATAGTTAGACTATAGTAATCATTATATTAAAATAGTACCTGAAATCGTTGATTGGATAGTTGGACTATAGCAATCAAGATAACTGAAAGATTAACGTTTAAAACATAATCATGGGTGAAAATGTCTTTAAACGGCTTTAATTTTCAAATTGGGAATAAAATCTCAAGATAGTCCTGGAGACCGAGAAGTTACTTTATTTGATAGAGTGACGTCTCAAGCCTAAGCCCGGAGTTGAGCAAATAGTAGAACATGATATTTGGAATATTCATGTGATGATAACTTTAGTGCTTAATCTGTTATGCTTGCCACAAAGACTCCTTAATTTCTTAGTCAGTACTAAGGATTAGATCCTTATAGTATGATATTGAAATTGAAGGATCTTCATACATCTATCCTTAGATCTTAGAAGTACAAATTACAATAGAAAACTCTTGGAGAGTTAATGGCTATACTCATGAGACAAAGCCAGAGTTTACAATAGAGCAAGAAGCGCAAGGCGCATCTTACTTCGACATCCCAGAAGGCCAAGGCTTGGCCAAGGCTTCTGGGGTGTGGAAAATGGGCAAAGGCAAAATCATTATAATCTTCTGGGAAGACATAGGACATATCCCAAAATGTCTGCCTAAACTGTGGCAAACAGGGTCACTGGAAGCATGACTGCCGTATGGACAAGGCAGACATGAAGGAATTGAAGATGGTGTAAGGCTCCGGCTTCAAATATGTTTGTCATAAACATGTTCGCAACTAGTATTAAAATTGGATTTTAGATACTGGATGTGGTACATAAATATGCATTGATGTGCAGAATCTGCTGGTTAGCATGATACTGACCTCAGTTGAGATTTACCTGCGAGTTGGAAACGGAACGAGAGTCGTTGTTTTAACCGTAGAAACCTAAGTTTAGGAACTACCCTTCGGGTATGTACTTAAATTAGGAAACTGTTAAAATGTAACTAGTTTGACTAGAAACATTATCTCTATATCAGGGTTTAACCCGTTGCGGGTATACCTTTATATTTTAGAACACTAAAGTGTTTTATTTTATAAAGATGATATTGAGATAAACACATTAGATGTGAATAACAGTATTTATATTTTGAATATAATGAATCTCAAACGTATAACAGGACAAACAAATAGCTCAAACTGAATTAATCTGTTGAGACTTATAAATGGCATTGTTGTCTGGGACACATTAAGAATACTCGTATATCCACACTTTCGAAGAGTGGATATTAGGACGGATTTGATTCTATTCAAATAATATCTACGAATCTAATTTATTAGGCAAAGTGACTAAAACACCTTTTACTTGGTAAAAGTATAAGTGCCACCGATCTGTTAGCCCTCGTTCATAGTGACGTAAGTGGGCCCATATCTAGCTAGGCTAAAGGTGGATATGAATACTTCATAACCTTTACAGATGTGACATCGCGTTATGGTTATGTGTTTCTTGTGAAACACGGATCGAAAACTTTCAAAGAGTTTCGACACGAAGTAGACAGACAGACGGGCTAAAGTATTAAAACCGTCACGGTTAGAACATGATTGAAAATACTTAAGCAATACGTTTCTCAAATACTTGAAAGAGTATAGTATTCTTTCAATGAGGACTCCTCCCGGAACATGTCAATTTGACGGTGTGTCCGAAATGAGAAATCGAATTTTGTTGGACATAATAAGGTTAATCATGAGTCACTCTGAGCTACCATTTCCTTCAAAGGATATGCATTAATCAGTGCAAAACTTATTTTGAATAAGGTTCCATAAAAATCTGTTAGACAGACTTAATATTAGATATGAACAGGAAAGAAACCGGGTTTCTCATTCCTGAAAATTTGGGAATGCTAGGCATATGTTTGGATGATACCAGACTAGAACCCAAATCGGATAAGTGCCTAAGTTGTGGGTTATCTAGGGTAACCAAAGTATAGTACTTATACAACTCACAAGAGAACAATGTAATTGTTGTCGCCATGCGGTTTTCCTAAGAGGAATACCGATATACAGTGGTAAGTGGGAGAAAGTAAAACTCGATGAAACAGAGTAATACTATTCCAGGTACCGATTCCTTAATGGAACACAAATAGTTCATCAAGGATGAAACTATACCAATAATCTTCGAATACACAAGAACCGCATAAGTCGGAGAGAGTCAGAAAATAACCTGAGAGGTATGGGTTTCTGATCTCACCTCATAAAGATGTCAATCTTATTGAGGAATACGAACTGACTACGTATGAGGAAGTGATACAAGGTATCGACTCCCTATCATGGAAAAGTGCCATAAAGTCAGAAATGGATTCCATGTATACCAACCAAGTTTGGACACTAGTTGTTGTACCGAAAGGCATTCTGCCTTTTGGTACTATATAAGTCTTCAAGTATGATATACATGGATGGAAACATACGAACGTACAAAGATAGGCTTGTAGCGAAAAGGTATCGTTATCAACATTTTGTCGATTACGACGAAACCTTTTACTCGTTGCCATGGTTAAATCCATTTGGATAATGCTTGCTGATGTTGCATGTTTCATTCATGAAATATGGCAGCTGAACGTCAAAATCGCTTTCCTTAAACAGAAACCTTTTGGAGGATGTTTATAACATCCTGACGGTTTTGTCGCACCAAAACTAGCAAACAAGGTTTGCAAGTTATTTGATCCTTTATGGATTGGAGCAAGCATTGCGTTCTTAGAATTATCATTTTAATGTAATCATAATGGTGTGTGATTTAATTCAAAACGAAAATGATTCTTGTGTATATAAGGAGGTTAGTGGGAGCGCGCTGACAGTGAATGTCCTAAATAATGATGATATCATTTCTCTTGGAAATGATATTCCCATAATACAATCGGTGAAAGCTTGGCTTTCATGAAAATTCTCCGTAGAATTCTTGGGAGAGCAACCTTTATTCTAGGAATAAAGATCTACTGGGATAGATCTAAAGGTTGTTAGCGCTCTCCGAGAACTTGTACATTGAAATAAATATACGCGACCTGGTGTCTCATACGCTTTGAGCATATGGAGTCACAATCGGGACAATCCATGTGATAGTCACTGGATTGATGTTAAGAACATCCTTTAGTATCTTAGATAACTAAGGATGCTTTCTTATAATGGAGAAGGAGAACTTGAAGTGAATGGGTTCACCGTTGCAAGTTTCCTAACCGATATAAACGACTATAAGTCTCTATAAAGGTACTATACAGTTTGAATAACGAAATAGTGAGCTGGAAATCTTCCAAGCAAGATACTGTTGCCGAATAAACAACAAAAGCGGAATATTGCTGCAACTGAAGCAGCAATAGAAGCCTTTTGGATCGATAATAATCCTAATCAGATTAGGAGTAGTTCTGTTAGTAGCTGAACTAGGCTACAGCACAGGCTAAAGAATTAATGGTCTCATCAACGATCCAGATATATACTTCAAATATTCATCTGATTCGTTCGGATCATACATCGTGGCGATGTGATGATCGAATAAATCACATCAATGATAACCATGCAAATCCGCTGACGAAAGTCTTTCCTCAGCAGAAGTTTGAGCGAAACGTACATAGTTTGGGTGTAGAACCTTGAGTGATTGTGTAGGCCAATTGAGTGATTGGATAGGAGTGTTGGACAATTATGACCCATAGCATCACTATTTGTACAGATCATGGTATTGTTGTACAAATTAACTATGTGACAAAGGAAATTGCTATTTTATCATTGTAATTAGATTACCAAGATGTATAAATGATAAAAGGTCTTTATGATTAGTTCTGGATTGAGATGATATGAGACAGTATCAATCCACAAAGGTTTAATCATTAAATATCCCTAGTCGTAGTATTATCGAGAGTGGACATCGATAATGCGGAATAGACTAGTATTACACTTGTGCGCGTTGGGAGCATAACGGCATAGTTCTCATATATTTGGGTATAGGATACTCATGCAAGTGTAATAGGAGGTTGTGTTTACCGATGGTACGGAAATAGCTTCTTTCTGGATAGACCCCTCGGAATTCCATTGGTAGTATGACTATGTGTCTATGGAAGTCCGAATCAGGGTAAGTGTATTTGGTCTTAACCTGAGACTTGCACCGCGTTAATACTTGCGACAATCAATATACTTTGGTTTTGGTCGTCCAGGGCTTTAACAGGTTCTGTGTACGCTTCTTCTGGGTATATTGAGAATCGTAGTGTATGGGTGTGATGTCAAGATGGAAGTATCACTCCAGTCATAGTGGAGATGATGATCACGTAGGATACGGAACTGGTGCTCTTATGTACTGCAGTCATCGGGATAATATGACTAGGTCATGATTATCCGATTATAGAGACTAGTTACCAGAGATCCGATATGTGCTTCGTACGGGGCAGACACAATTCTAGCCCCAAGCCTTGCATGTGACATCCGATACTGGATCGTAATACGCAATACTACGTATACTACGCCTGATAAAGATTACGTATTCCTTTAAGAATATTTCTGGAGAATTGGGTAGGCACGGTGCTTTGCTAGAAGCCAACCATGTCTTGTAAATCGGTAAAAATGTAGTACTAGGTACGTACGTGTTGGATAGTCCGACGACCGGATTTACTGCCAACATATCAGGGGATCTCATGGGTCACTTCCCGAAGATTCACCGATGACGTATGACTCGCACTTTATTAATCTGGGATTAATTATAAACGAGAGAAAATTAATCTAGGATTAATTACAGAGATATTTTATCTGGGATAAAATATTATTTAAAGAGAGAGAACGATTAATTTGGAATTAATCGATAAAATAATATATTCGATATATTATCGAAATTAGATTTCGACACAGAATTAAAATTAGATTTTAATTCGGGCAAACGAGTTAATTTAGAATTAATTCGCTACCGATGTGAATAGTAATTTTGCTAGGCACAGTTATTTAATTAAATTTGATTTAATTACGTCGCAACGGAAAATTCGTTATTCGGAATTAGCGAACCCGAGCCCGGAAGTGTTTGCGGGCCCACTCGCATTTCGAATTCAAGTGCGGCCCACAAGTCACATCACGCGTCACATCACTTGTCATTCATGTGATGGATGTCTTGTCACTTTGTGTGATTGACAACCAGTCACTATTCATGAGTGATGTGAGTTGTTGAGGCATTAATTGTCATTTTGGCTCCAAAAATTGGTTGACCTTTTTGAAAGGCATATACCAAATTTTGGAAAATGAATTTGGTAATTGTTTTAGAAACAAAAAAACCAAATCAAGACAACATATCACTCTCTCTCTCTCTTCTCCCTCAAGATTCGGCCTTGGGCCATTTTTCTTCCTTCTTTCTCTTTCAATGTCGAGAGATGGAAGAACTTTGTGAAGATTTGTTACAAATTTCACAAGTGCTAGCACACACATTTGGAGTCTTACGAATGTGATAGGGAAACCCACCCATGGGCATGGAATGCACACTTAAAGCTTGGAGCTTGAAGAACACTTGGAGCACAAAAATGGAGGCCATTGCCGAGAGGACCTTGGAGGAAAAGCTTGAAGATTTTTGTTGTTCCTCACATCGCAAAAGCCGATCTATGTAAGTATGATTCCGCCATACTTCTTATGAGTATTCACATGATTTCATTGCTTAATGATCTTGGGACTATAGTAGAAACCCAACAAAATATCAAACAAGCCCTAGTATAAATATGTGGTACTAATCACACTTTCATAAGAGAAAAAGAAAGATGAGGAGAAACGTGAAAGAGAAGAAGAAGAAGAAGAGGAGGAAGAATAAAAGAAGGGGGAAGCAAATACAATCCTCCCATATCAAGCCAAGAAGAGAAGTAATAGGCTTAAAAGACTTGGAAGATGAAGAAGAATCAAATTAGTAGAGGTGAGAAATCTTGACCTAAACTTGAAATGTGGAGTTTTGATTTTATTGATGCTTTGCTAGTGTTATTGGTTTGTTAAGGATTGCATTTTGGTGGATACTAAAAAAGGAAACTAATTGTATTATAAAATGGCCAATTCATGGAAATCTTAGATTTTGGGTAATTTGAGAATTATGAGATTAAGGGATTTTTGTGGTAATAGTATTTTGGAATATGAAGTATGAATATTGAGATTTAAGAGTTGATTGAGTAAAATTGTGGTATAGAAGTGTGGGAAGTGGTTTGGACAAGATAGACATGGAAAGTTGATGATAAGCACTGAAAATTGGCCCAGCATCGTGACGTTACACACCCAGCGTCACGACGCGTACTGGAAAATTTTCCAGTTTCGTTTCTGGAATCGTAAGCGTCGCGACGACACCAAGACCATACGTCGTGACGCGGAGATAGAGATGCTCATCGGTTCTTCATCATGTGTTAGCGTCGCAACACCTAAGCGGCAGCGTCGCGATGCGTGATCAATAATTTCTCCAAATCATTTTTAAATCATTCCAGCTTCACCCTATCGTGTTAGAGGCTGCCTTAAGGGCCTCGTATCGGTTCGTGTATACATCTTACATCATGATATAAGTACGATATGTCTTGAGATAATAATAAAAGTGCTTGAGTGGATAAACTTAGTTTAATTCAAAATATGTTCCCCACTCCACTTTCTAATCAAAGTTATCAATTATAGATCATCGCAAGAACCAGAGTTTCCTTCAATAAGTGAGTAATGCCATCCAGATTCCAAATCTGTGAGTTGACATTCTCTTTCTAAGTTGACTTTTCCTTGTATTGTTTAAGTAAAGACTTATTTTTACGCACATAGGGCGTAGCCGATTTTATTACAATTATTTCATAAAAGAGAATGTTTTAAGAAGTATGATTTTAAAAGCATGATTTTATGATTTTTGGAGGCATGGGGAAAAACCCACCTCAGTATGTAACTTGATTCAGATATGGAATTAACGGATAGAACATGTGCACATGTAGATGCTAGTTTCCTAGACATGCCACGGGATCTACTAAGCGTGATTATTGTGTGAATAAAACAAGAAGTTTGCGGAATTAACTTACATTGATCGGCTTTGACTTTCAAAACTTTCATGGATGTTGAAGCTTCCAAGCTCTTGGGTGAGTATCCCTATCACCTTCATTTGACACCCTTATGTGCTAGCAAGAATAAATGGAACAAATTTTATCTCCCTAGAAGAAACAAATTTGCTCAAGAGAGAGAGGGAAGCAATCCGCCAATCTACAAAAGAAAAGCCAATTGCTTTTGGCCTTTGTTTTCCAAAAACGAGAGGCAAAATGCCTCTCGGCCATTGCTTAAAAGGAGACCAAAAAATGCCTTTCTTTCGGCAAAATTCAAAAGAAAACAGAAGAGAGCCATCAAAGTTCTTTCTTTCAGCCATTAAAAAATAAAATGAAGTCAAAGGCATTTTTATTAAAAGAAAAGCAATGTCAGAGAGTAATATATTCCTCATTGGAATTTCGTCCTTTTCGGCATTAAATAGAAAAGA
Organism: Zanthoxylum bungeanum; assembly: GCA_019454045.1. Taxonomy (NCBI): domain Eukaryota; kingdom Viridiplantae; phylum Streptophyta; class Magnoliopsida; order Sapindales; family Rutaceae; genus Zanthoxylum; species Zanthoxylum bungeanum. The sequence goes on along the minus strand of SKCR01034251.1, from coordinate 19,709 downwards.
GAGCCATGTTCCCTTTTGTGGTCAATTTACCAAATAGACCTCTAAGGCCGATTAAGGCCATTCGGCCTATGGCTAAGTATGGCCAATCGGCCAAAACAATTTAAGGCCATTCGGCAATTAATGCCCGGGAGAGAGTAGTAAAATTAATTTCCAAAATAAATATGTTGAGTGTTATACAAGTCTCCACCAAAACTCATCACTCATGTCAATTACTCAACACAATTCTGGCTCAAATTCGTTTAATCCGATTAAACGAATTTTCCATCGCAGCTTAATTAAATCCGATTTAATTAAATAATAATACTTAGTAAAATTATTACGAAAATCGCTCGCGAATTAATTCCAAATTAATTCGTTTGCTAAAATTAAAATTCAATTTAATTTCTCGTTGAAATCCAATTTCAATTAATATATCTAATATATTATTTAGCCCAATTAAATAAATTAAATATTAAAATCTAATTTAACTATTAAATTTATTTTACCAATTAATTCCAAATTAATCGTGTTCTCTCCCCTCGACGAATTTAATCCCATATAAATTCTCGACGCAATTAATCTCATATTAATTTTTCTCTCTTTATTAATCTCAGATTAATATTCTCTCTCATAATTAATTAATCTCAGATTAATATTCTCTCTTTATTAATTAATCTCAGATTAATATTCTCTCTCATAATTAATCTTTGGGATGCGACCCAAGAGATCCCTGGATATGTTGGCAGTAAATACGGTCATCGGACTATCCAAAAACGTGCGTACCCGGTACCACGTTTCTGCCGATTTACAAGACATGGTTGGCTTCTAGCAAAGCATTGTGCCTACCCATTCTCTAGAAATATTCTGCTACGGAATACATGATCATTGTCAGGCGTAGTATACGTAGTATTGCGTATTACGATCCAGTATCGGATGTCACATGCAAGGCCTGGAGCTGGAGTTGTGTCTGCCCCGTACGAAGCATATATCGGATCACAAGCAACTAGTCTCTTTATGATCGGAAAGTCATGACCAAGTCATACTTCCCCGATGGCTATAGCACTTAGAGTACCAGTTATGTATCCCTGCGTGATCATCATCTCCATATGACTGAAATGATACTTTCATATTGACATCACACCCAATACACTACAATTCTCAGTATACTCAGAAGAGGCGTACACAGAACCTGTTAAAGTCCTGGACGACCAAAACCAAAGTATACTGATTGTCGCAAGTATTAGCGATGCAAGTCTCAGGTTAAGACCAAATACACCTAACCTGATTCAAACTCCCATAGACACATAGTCATACTACCAATGAGACTCCGATGGGTCTATCCAGAGCGAAGCTGTTTCCGTACCATCGGTAAACAGAACCTCATATTAAACTCGCATGAGTATCCAATACCCAAATATATGCGCATTATCGATGTCCAGTCTCGATAATACTACGACTAAGGATATTTAATGATTAAACCTTTATGGATTAATATTGTCTCATATCTTATTAATCTGGAACTAATCATAAGGACTTTTATCATTTATATAATCGAGTAATCCAATTACAATTGATAATAGAGCAATTTCCTTTGTCACATAGTTAATTTGTACAACAACACCATGTTCTATACAAATAGTGATGCTATGGGTCATTATAATCCAACAATCTCCCACTTGGCCTATAGCCAATCACTCAGGTGTCCTACACCTGAACTATGTACGGGTCGCTCAAACTTCTGCTGAGAAACAGTTTTTGTCAGCGGATTTGCAAGGTTATCATCTGATGCGATTTATTCGATCATCACATCGCCACGATGTATGATCAAACGAATCAGATGAATTAGTTGAAGTACATACTTGGATCATTGATGAGACCGTGGTTCTTTAGCCTGCGTTGTAGCCTAGCTCAGCTGCTAATAGAAATATTCCTAATCCAGTTAGGAATTTTTATAGATCCAAAATGCCTCTTTTGCTGCCTCAGCTGCAGCAATGTTCCGCTTTTGTTATTTATTCGGAAACAATATCTTGCTTGGAAGATTTCCAGCTCAATGTTCCATTATTCAAACTAAATATGTACCCTTATTGCGACTTACAGTCGTCTTTATCGGTTTGGAAACTTGCAGCGGTGAACCTAGTTACCTCAAGTTCTTATTTCTCCATAACTTAAGAAAGCATCCTTAGTTCGTCTAAGATACTTAAGGATGTTCTTAACATCAATCCAGTGACCATCACCTGGATTGCCCTGATTGTGTCTACGTGTGCTCAAAGCATATGAGACATCAGGTCATTGTACATATCAAAATGTACAAACAATGTGAGAGTGTCAGCAGCTTTCTAGATCTATCACAGTAGATCTTTATTCCTAGAATAAAGCCTACTTCTCCCAAGTATTCTAAGGAGAATTTTTCATTAAAGCCATGTTGGACAATTATGACCCATAGCGTCACTATTTGTACAGATCATGGTGTTGTTGTACAAATTAACTATGTGACAAAGGAGATTGCTCTCTTATCATTTGTGATTAGATCACCAAGATGTATAAATGATGGAGGTCCATGTGATTTGTTCCTAGATTGAGAATGATATGAGACAGTATTAGTCCACGAAGGATAAATCATTAAATATCCCTAGTCAGAGTATTATCGAGATTGGACATCGATAATGCGTAAAAGACTAGTATTACACTTGTGCGCGTTGTGAGGGCACAAAGGGCCTAGTTCTCATATATTTGGGTATAATATACTCGTGCAAGTGTAATAGGAGGTTGTGTTTTACCGATGGTACGGGAAACAGCTTCGCTCTGGATAGACTCCCTCGGAATTCCATTGGTAGTATGACTAAGTGTCTATGGAAGTCCGAAATCAGGGTAGGTGTATTTGGTCTTAACCTGAGACTTGTACCGCTAATACTTGCGACAATCAATATACTTTGGTTTTGGTCGTCCGGGGATTTAACCGGTTTCTGTGTACGCCTCTTCTGGGTATATCGAGAATCGTAGTGTATTGGGTGTGATGTCAAGACGGAAGTATCACTCCAGTCATATGGAGATGATGGTCATGTAGGATACGGTACTGGTTCTCTTAAATGTTGCAGCTATCGGGGTATTATGACTAGGTCATGTATATCCGATTATAGAGACTAGTTACCAGACATCTGATATGTGCTTCGTACGGGACAGACACAATTCCAGCCCCAGGCCTAGCACGTGATCATCTGATACTGGATCGAAATACGCAATACTACGTATACTACGCCTGATATAGATCGCATATTCCTGTAAGGATATTTCTGGAGAATTGGGTAGGCATGGCGCTTTGCTAGAAGCCAACCTTGTCTTGTAAATCGGTACAAATGTAGTACTAGGTACTTACGTGTTCGGATAGTCCGACGACCGAATTTACTGCCAACATATTTGGGGATCTCATGGGTCGCTTCCCGAAGATTCACTGATGACGTATAACTCGAACTTTAATTAATCTGGGATTAATTTGATGAGAGAGAAAATTAATCTGGGATTAATTACTGAGATATTTTATCTGGGATAAAATATCATTTAGAGAGAGAAAATGATTAATTTGGAATTAATCGATAAATTAATATATTCGATATATTAAACGAAATTAGATTTCGATGCGGAATTAAAATTAGATTTTAATCCGGGCGAACGAGTTAATTTAGAATTAATTTGTTAGCGACGTGAATAGTATTTATGATTGGCATGATTATTTCATTAAATTAGGTTTATAACGACGCAACGAAAAATTCGTTAATTTGGAATTAGCGAACCCGAGCCCGGGATTGTTTGCGAGCGCATTCGTATTTCGAATTTGAGTGCGGCACGCAAGTCAAATCAAGCGTCAAATCACATGTCACTTTGAGTGATGTGACAATTTCATTGATTGAGTGATGTGAGTTGTTGGAGTTGTTGGATGGCTTTGAAAGCCTTGACTTTTGAAAGCAAAACGTGTATATGATTTTTTTTTAAATCAATTACTATTTTTTAACACAACCTAACACTTCTCTCATCTCTCTCTTCTCTCCCATTCTCACGCCCATGAGGGCTGTTTTCTTCCTTCTGGTTTGGCTCACTACCGAGAGCAGTAAGAGAAGAAAATAAGTGATTTTGCTGCAAAATCAAAGTGCTAGCACACTCTAGAGTCGTCCGTAGGTGATAGGGAAACCCACCCGTGTGCATGGAATTTAATCACAAAGCTTGGAGCTTCTTAAATCATGCAAAAACCGAATTTGAGGAGGCAAAAATTTTGCACTGCCGTGAACTTCAACAAGAGCAGAAAAAGTTTTGTTCTTCGTAGCATCGCCTCTACCGATCGATGTGAGTATTCCGCAACTTCCTCGATGCATTCATACTTGTTTCATTGCTTGATTCGATACTCGGGACTAAGATATTTCCCAACAAGCCAATCTTTCACCGATTTTAGTATGGGAATGTTATTGCTAAGAAGCAATACATCATCAACTTATAAGACATTCATTGTCAGTGCGCTCCCACTAACCTTCTTATATACACAAGAATTATTTTCATTCTGAATTAAATCATATACCATTATGATTACATCAAAACGCTGGTTCCAATAACGCAATACTTGCTTCAATCCATAAATGGATCGATTTAACTTGCAAACCTTGTTTGCATGTTTTGGCACGACAAAACCGTCAGGATGTTGCATACAAACATCCTCCAAAAGGTTTCCGTTACGGAAAGCAGTTTTGGCATCCATCTATCATATTTCATAAACGAAATATACAGTTATAGCAAGCATTATCCGAATGGATTTAATCATGGCAACAGGTGAAAAAGCTTCGTCGTAGTCGACACTATGTCTTTGACGATACCCTTTCTGCACAAGCCTAATTGTGTACATTTTTATGTTGTCATGCATGTATGTCTTCCATGAAGACTTATATAGTATCAATAGGCACAATGTCTTCTGGTACATCAACCAGTATCCAAACTTGGTTGATATACATGGAATCCATTTCGGACTTCATGGCACTTTGCCATAAAAATGAGTCGATACCTTGTATCATTTCCTCATACGTAGCCGGTTTGTCTTCCTCAATAAGATTGAGGTCTACATGAGGTGAGATCAGAAACCCATACCTCCCAGGTTGTTTTCTGACTCTCTCCGACCTATGGAATTCTTGTGTATTCGAAGATTATTGGTACAGCTTCATTCTTGATGAACTGTTTGTGTTCCGTAAAGGAGTCGGTGCCTGAAATAATATTACTTCGATTTTCATCAAGTTTTACTTTCCTCCCACTTACCACTGCATATAGGAATTCCTCTTAGGAAAACAGCATGGAGAGCAACAATTACATTGTTCTCTTGTGAGTTGTATAAATACTATACTTTGGTTTCCATAGGATAACCAATTACAAATAGGCACTTATCCGATTTGGGTTCTAGTTTGGTATCATCCAAACATATGCCTAGCATTCCCAAATCTTCAGGAATGAGAAACCCGGTTTCTTTTCTGTTCATATCTAATGTGAAGTCTGTCTAACAGATTTTCATGGAACCCTATTCAAAATAAGTACTGCACTGTTTAATGCATATCTACAGAAGGAAATTAGTAGCTCAGAGTGACTCATCTGTTTAAGTATTTTACACTATGGTCCAACCGTAATGTTTTTAATACTTAGCCGGTCTTTTTTTCCTACTTCGTGTCGAAACTCTTTGAATTACTCAAAAATTTCTCACTTGTGTTTCATAAGATACACATAATCGTAATGTGATGCGACATTCATAAAGGTTATGAAGTATTCATATCCACCCCTAGCCTAGCTAGATATGGGCCCACTTACGTCACTATGAATGAGGGCTAACAGATCGCTGGCACTTGCACTTTTACCAAGTAAAAGGTGTTTTAGGCACTTTGCCTAATTAAACTAGATTCATAGACATCATTTGAATTAGAATAAAATATGTCCTAGTATCCACTCTTCGAAAGTGTGGATATACGAGTCTTGTTAATGCATCCCAGATGACAATACCATAAATAAGTCTCATTTGATTATTCAATTTGAGCTATTTTTTTGTCATGTTATATGTTTGAGATTCATTTATAATCAAAATATAAATATTGTTATTCACATCTAATGTGTTTATCTCAATATCATCTTTATAAACAAAAAACTTAGTGTTTTAGAATATAAAGGTATACCCGCAACAGGTTATACTAGATATAGAGATAATATTTCTAGTCAAACTAGGTATATTATAACAGTTTCCTAATTTAAGTACATGCCCCAAGGGTAGTTCCAAAACTTAGGTTCCTACGGCTAAAACAGCGACTCTCGTCCTATTTCTAACTTGTAGGTCGATCTCATCTGAAGTCAGTCTCCTGCTTATCAGCAGATCCCGCACATCAGTACGTATATTCATGTACCACATCTAGTATCAAAATCCAATTTTAAAACCAGTAATGAACATGTTTATAACAAACATTCTTGAAGTCGGAACCTTGTCCCGCCTTCACTTCCTTCACGTCTGCCTTGTCCATACGGCAGTCACACTTCTAGTGACCCCGTTTGCTACTGTATATGCAGACAACTTGGGATATGTCCTTTTAAGAAGCTCTGGCTGTGCATAACGGAATGAGCACTAAAGTTATCATCACAATGAGTCTTCCTAAGCTCATGCTCTTCTATTCGCTCAACTTCGGGCTCATGCTCGAGAGGTTCTACTCCCAATCTGAAAATTAAAGCCGTTAAAGACATTTTCCCCAGGATTATGTCCTTTGACGCTAATCTTTCAGTCATCTTGATTGCTACAGTCCAACTTTCCAATCAACGATTTCAGGTAAATTAAATATAATGATTACTATAGTCTGACTATATAATCAACTATAATTGATTGGTTACAATCAAATGTATTGATTACTATAATCCAATTATATAACCAACTACAAATGAAGTAGTTTGAATACAGTCCAACTGTTAAATTAAAACAACAATTAAATATTAGTCCAACTAATATATTAATAATTAATGACGAAAAATGAAATGAGCGCGTATTGGCAAGTATCTAAACGAAATTGCAAATTTAATACTTGCATCCCACTATTTTTCGGCGAGCCTCTAACCATCTGTGGAGTACTCGGGAAACCTAGTTTCCTAGTGGGCTAGGATCCTGTTAAATAACACACAACCTTGACTTTGGCCAACAAGCTGTATGATATTTAACTAGGTCGATCTCTAAGATCAATTGGATCTCATCCAATTCCTAGATCCGGTAGGTGGACCTCCAAGTCTGAAACATATATATATAATATATATGCCAATATATCCAATATATTTTCCTAACATTTTCCTCTGAATCAACTAAACATTGGCTTTGGCACAACAAACTTAATGATTCCAGTTAAGCGGGACTCATTGACTTTGGAAAGCTTCGTAATCGATGTCGATGGACAAGAAGTGATCTTGACTTTGGCCAACAAATCACAACTTGGACAAGACATACGATATAGAACAGAGCCTTCATGATTCAAACACATCCGCGATGGACAAAGGTCTTGACTTTGGCCAACAAACTAGTGCCAATCTTGGATCTTGAGAATGAATCACTCAATGGAAGGAAAACCCTTAATATTTGTTGAGGGTTTTTCGCGAAAATTGGCAACCAATTTATTATCTTTGATTAGGTCTCATCATACACCCTTAAGCATGCATTCTAAAAGCATAATAAGGCGCGATAAAATTAATAATGATATGCGGATGGATATATAATACAATTTGTTCCTAGAACAAATCACTCACTTTCCTCTCTCCCGCTAGCATTATTCTTACTTCTACCCAATTACATAACACTTCTAAAGAAACCTCATTTACATTGAGGGGAATAGGTGAGAAGAGAAATACAATGAAAAAATAGGTAATAGACTGGACACGCAGGTCCAATTTAATAAATTCTAAATTTATTACAACAATTTCCAAAATTGCTCTCACCCTTCTAATATCCATCCGATATAAATTATTCATACATACATCCAAGTATTCACACAAAGCATGTTGTTCAATCAATCTAATACAATTAATTAATCTTTAATTAATGACCATCCAATGTTCATACAACGATTTGATTTGCTCGAGTCAAACTCGTTTAAGAATAAATACTCAAAGTAAGTATTATTGAATTATATCGAACTACAATTTTAAATCCAATTTTAAATTGTATTCAATACTAATTCATTTTTAATTCCAAATTAAATAATTACACTTATTTATGTGCCTTAAAGACTTGGATTCCAAATCCAATCTTAATGGATCTCAAAGACCCATTTAGTATCCAATATTATTTAATTAAAGTCCAATGAGCTTTTAATTAATTCTTTAGGCTTGGGCTTTTGGTCAAAATGGATCTAACCCATAATGCCTAGGCCCAATAGGAATCACCATATGCCATAGAATCAATTTTGGCTCATTAGGCCCAATTAAATTATTAAAGGCCCAATAGTTATATTTTGGACTTTATGGAAATAGTTTAGGCCCAAATATAATCCAAGATTAAAATTTGGCCCAACCAAGTCCATTAGCCCAAATACAACAATTAAATTAATACAACATTCCAAATTATATATTAATTCAATTAAAGTGCAATTAACACAATTAATTAATTAATCTAGTATTTCCAAAATACTAATTAATCTAATTAATCATGCTTAACTTTTAATTTATGACCAACACAAATTAAAGCACAATCAATCTACCAACATGCTTCATACTCACGGCAATACATGAAATTAACATCCAATTTTGATTTCAATCTAATTAAATCAATAATTAATATTCAATTTCATGTGACTTAACATATCCAATTGTCTAATTCAAAATTAACCATGAGCACTCCTAAGGTAGTAATCGGCCAAACATGGATTTTGGGGATTTTTGATCTAATCAATTTATCACAAAATCAATGATGTACAAATCCAATTAAACATCATACAAGCTCAACCAAACCATCAATTTAAGAAAATACATACTCCAAGCATAAAATCTCAAATTAATGTTTACAAACCTTAGAATCCAAATCATGCTTAGATCTCGCTCTGATACCATTGTTAGTTTCCTAGACATGCCACGGGATCTACTAAGCGTGATTATTGTGTGAATAAAACAAGAAGTTTGCGGAATTAACTTACATTGATCGGCTTTGACTTTCAAAACTTTCATGGATGTTGAAGCTTCCAAGCTCTTGGGTGAGTATCTCTATCACCTTCATTTGACTCCTTTATATGCTAGCAAAAACAAATGGAACAAATTTTATCAACCTAGGAGAAACAAATTTGCTTAAGAGAGAAAGGGAAGCAATCCGCCAATCTTCAAAAGAAAAGCCAATTGCTTTTGGCCTTTGTTTTCCAAAAACCAGAGGCAAAATGCCTCTCGGCCATTGCTTAAAAGGAGACCAAAAAATGCCTTTCTTTCGGCAAAATTCAAAAGAAAACAGAAGAGAGCCATCAAAGTTCTTTCTTTCAGCCATTAAAAAATAAAATGAAGTCAAAGGCATTTTTATTAAAAGAAAAGCAATGTCAAAGAGTAATATATTCCTCATTGGAATTTCGTCCTTTTCGGCATTAAATAGAAAAGAGAGCCATGTTCCCTTTTGTGGTCAATTTACCAAATAGACCTCTAAGGCCGATTAAGGCCATTCGGCCTATGGCTAAGTATGGCCAATCGGCCAAAACGCAATTTAAGGCCATTCGGCCAATTAATGCCAGGAGAGAGTAGTAAAATTAATTTCCAAAATAAATATGTTGAGTGTTATACAAGTCTCCACCAAAACTCATCACTCATGTCAATTAACAAAAATGATTAATGATGTAAGTGAAGTGGCCCCACTTTAAATTCACAATTCAAGTGGGCTTGCTCAACACACTTCGGGCTCAAATTCGTTTAATCCGATTAAACGAATTTTCCGTCGCAGCTTAATTAAATCCGATTTAATTAAATAATAATACCTAGTAAAATTATTACGAAAATCGCTCGCGAATTAATTCCAAATTAATTCGTTTGCTACAATTAAAATCCAATTTAATTTCTCGTTGAAATCCAATTTCAATTAATATATCTAAAATATTATTTAGCTCAATTAAATGAATTAAATAGTAAAATCTAATTTAACTATTAAATTTATTTTACCGATTAATTCCAAATTAATCGCGTTCTCTCCTCTCGATGAATTTAATCCCAGATAAATTCTCGACGCAATTAATCCCAGATTAATTCTTTCTCTGATAATTAATCCCAGATTAGTTCTTACCGTAATTAATCCCAGATTAATTTTTCTCTCTTTATTAATCCCAAATTAATATTCTCTCTCATAATTAATTAATCCCAGATTAATATTCTCTCTTTATTAATTAATCTCAGATTAATATTCTCTCTCATAATTAATCTCAGATTAATATTGTTCGAATCAAACATCATCGGTGAATCTTTGGGATGCGACCCAAGAGATCCATGGATATGTTAACAGTAAATACGGTCATCGGACTATCCGAACACGTGCGTACCCGGTACCACGTTTCTGCCGATTTACAAGACATGGTTGGCTTCTAGCAAAGCACTGTGCCAACCCAATTCTCCAGAAATATTCTGCTACGGAATACATGATCTTTGTCAGGCGTAGTATACGTAGTATTACGTATTATGATCCAGTATCGGATGTCACATGCAAGGCCTGGGGCTGGAGTTGTGTCTGCCCCGTACGAAGCATATATCGGATCACAAGCAACTAGTCTCTTTATGATTGGAAAGTCATGACCAATTCATACTTCCCCGATGTCTATAGCACTTAGAGTACCAGTTCTGTATCCCTGCGTGATCATCATCTCCATATAACTGAAGTGATACTTCCATCTTGACATCACACCCAATACACTACAATTCTCAGTATACCCAGAAGAGGCGTACACATAACCTATTAAAGTCCTGGACGACCAAAACCAAAGTATACTGATTGTCGCAAGTATTAGCGATGCAAGTCTCAGGTTAAGACCAAATACACCTACCCTAATTCAAACTCCCATAGACACATAGTCATACTACCAATGGGACTCCGAGGGGTCTATCCAGAGCGAAGCTGTTTCCGTACCATCGGTAAACAGAACCTTCTATTACACTCGCATGAGTATCCAATACCCAAATATATGATAACTATGTCGTTACGCTTCCATAACACGCACAAGTGTAATACTAGCATATTCCGCATTATCGATGTCCAGTATCGATAATACTACGACTAGGGATATTTAATGATTAAACCTTTATGGATTAATACTGTCTCATATCTTATTAATCTGGAACTAATCATAAGGACTTTTATCATTTATATATTCGAGTGATCCAATTACAAATGATAAAAGAGCAATTTCCTTTGTCACATAGTTAATTTGTACAACAACACCATGTTCTGTACAAATAATGATGATATGGGTCATAATTATCCAACAGTAGAGGACTAGGGGGACGACGATACGTAACACCCCCAGATCCTAGTTCAGGACTAGGGATGACAGATGCCCTTAGATCATAGTTCAGGGTCAGCCAGTATCATAGATCCGCACTTCTAGCTCTAGTTCTGTGGCTTTGGGGACGGCGATACGTAATGCCCCAAGACCACTAGTTAGGCGTATAGGGGGACGGTGATACGTAGCGCCCTTATGCGTCAGGTTTTCTTTTTAGAGACAAGTTTCATTGATAGATTTTCAGAGAAAAGGTTTTCAGAGATACAGTTTTCAGAAATGATAGTTTTCTAAAAGAGTTTTAGAAGGAAAAGTTAGTTTTATAGAAAGACTCCGAGTTTTACTAATAGAAAATCCATTTTCAGAAATGTTTTACGGAAATAGTGTGTTTCCAGATAAAGAAAGAGTTTTCAGAAAAAATGGTTTTCTGGTGATAGTTTCGGTTTTATAACCATGAATTTTTGTTAAAGCACATCAGTTTTTGTTTTAATTGTCCACTCACTTAGATCGTTCAAACGATCTAACCCCCCACTCCCAGTGTTTGTTTTGCAGGTTACATGGAGGATGAGCTCGAGAGGATGAATACTAATGGCAATCACTAGAGGGTTTGGTCCACCAGGTCGAGTCAGAGTCCAGTTCAGGATTAGAACATGTCATGTAACTGAAATGTTATATAATAAATACTATATGTGTAATGTATTTTAAGTGTTCACTGTCAGAGTATTAATGAGTAGAAAAATCGAGTATTTAATATAAGCAGAGTTATGAAATTATGATAATATATTTACGCATTAGTTCCACACGTAAGTTATACAAGAAATGAGATTTATAGTTGTCAGAAATTCAGAGGCTCAAGGATTAGTACGGCCTAATCCCTGCCGGTAGCATCCCCGGATTGGGGATGTTACAAAGATGGTATTAAAACATGGTCTATGGAGTCAGTGACTGTAGTGGGTAGAGTGTTGGGGTCTTGTATACGTAGTATGCCCAGGGTACTAGTATACGAGACACTACCTCTCCAATATCCGATCCTCGAGTACGTCCTCAAGCTCCGTAGACAGGTCAGTAAAAATTCTCAAGTTATCTGCATTCTCTTCCTAGTAAAAGTTCCCAACATTCGTATTCTAGTTAAGGATTTTTCTGTAGTAATCCTAGTTTATTAGCCGAAGTTCAAGACAAGTTGGGAGAGCATATAGTGAAGTTCTAAAAAAAATAATAGTTACGGAAAGAATTGGAAAAAGAAAGCTATAAGAAGAGTAAAGAATTGTATGTAGATGTTCAAGCAACCAGAGTCAACAAAAGATAAAGATAAAGAAACAGATAAGTAAGGAAGTGCGAGAACTTATAATAGTAAAGAGAATAGAATAAGCCTAAGCAAAAGAAAAACCTAAGTGCGGTTCTTTCCTTTCTCGTAAGATTCTTTCCTTCCTAGTAAGACTCCTCCTCTCATCCAAAAATTCCTTCAAGTAAATCCATAGCCTTGAATACCTCTTATAGGTAGCAAATTCCCCAAGTAATGAAGAATAGACAGGAAGATAAAAGAAGCAAGAACTCAGAATTAGACATTGAAGTTTCAATAGACAAGAAATGTCAAAACTGTACAGAGATCTTAGATTCCCAAACCTAGGTCCGCAGGGAAATAAGTGAAAGTCATAAATAGAGATGACTAATTGCCTTAATCTAAAAATCTGATAGATAAGGTCCCGATCTATCTAGATCCTCATCTCTCAGCAATACCAGTCAAAGAAGTGGCCTGACAGAGTCTATCTCATACCTAACTTACATGAGTAATAGACTAAATCAGGACACAAAGTATCAGAACAAGAACGCTGATGCCTATTGAGATATAAATTCTTGTCCCACTCTATACCAGCCTAGATAAAGATAACCGTAAGGAAACCTAAGTCAGAAATGGAAAACACTAAATGACAGACCACCCAAGGAAGAACTATGGAGGATTTAAGGGATAAAAAAGAAAGAACCTGTCCCAAGTCAAGAAGGGATAAGTAGTAGTAGTACCTTTGAGAAACCCATAGATTAGACCAACGTCAGTAGAAGTTTGTGAAAGAATAAAAGGACAGACCCATGGAATTAGGTATACTCAAGAATTAATAAAAGTACCTTTACGAATAGCAAGGCTAAATGATATAGTTGTAGCCTATAGTAAGAGCGAAGAACAGAAGTTTAGGAAGAAGCCCAGAAAAATGGACCAGTACTAACCTCAACAACTCAGTCTAGAACTAAGAGATAGGGTAAGAAGATATATAGGAGGATGCAGAGAGTAACAAGAGAGATGTTCAATACATATAATGTCAGAGATAACGAAACTTGAAGGCTGAAATGTAAGGATAGGTGATAAAAGTTGAGGAATCCTAAAACATTATATAGTCGAATCAGTTTTCAATGGAATGAATAATAATTTTCCCTTTCAATGGACCCAAACTCTAAGTAAGCTTATGAACACCTAACCAGACCATCACCAAGCTTATGAAAATAATAAGGAATGCAAGTTATCAGATCCTTATGGAATGTATGTACACGCCTCTCTACTTAGAGCCCAGTAAGGAAAAGAACAAGTAAAGAAGAATACTTGACAGAGTAAATGGATTATGAGATGGCTAGATCGTCGAGACAACGAGTGCAACGTGACATAGATAAGAATCATAAGACGGCAATATTTTTATATATAAGATAGAATAATTTTAAAACACGGAAAATAACATATGTAATTTATAAATAGTCTCAATGTATTGTGATGAAAGAAATAGTAAGAGAATGACATATGAACCAAAGGATTTAATAGAGTTGTCCTAAGCAATCAAGTTGATAGAGTTTCAGGGGAGTAGAGACGAAAGAAGTTCAAGGAACTAAAATGAGAAGAAAATCTAATTAGCTGAGTAAACTTCATAAGGAGCAATAATAGAGGAAGTATAGTAGGACTCTGAGAGTAAGCAATGATTATAGACATTCGAGCAACATATACTAGTGAAAAGAAATACAGAGGCAGCACAATGAAGTTCTTAGAGAGCATGACTCTAGAAGAGGCAGTATGATCAATAGTCAGAAGAAGAATCAAGAGTGAAGTTGAATCAGAAAACTCAGGTAGTATCTAACAGAAGAATCTTAGTATGAGAGTCGACGTCAGATGTGTAAACACGAAAAATTCCAGGCTTATAGATAAACAGCAAGTACCACCTGAACATGGATAGTTACTGAGATTACCACCATCAGTAACACGTTAGAACCCAACCCCACCCTCTCAAACCTCGTTAAATAACAGCAGCAAAGATGGACCCTGGTTTTTAATTTAAAGATATTCCCATAAGTAATTGAGTACACAGTAAAGTAGGTCGAAATATTTAAAAAAATCAGATATAGTACAAGAACGAGGTAAAAGGAGAAAATGGTACTAAATAAAAAGGTTTAGAAGAATGACAGTTTATATGAGATGATTAAGGGAGAAAATAATAGTTAAGCAATAACGGAATGTAAGAGAATCAACGATAGACACAACTAGAGAATTGTAAATGTTGATGCCCCTCAAGGAAAAAAAAACAGATACAGAGGAACCATAAATTTCGCAAATAGTTAAGAACACGATAGAAGACAAGAAGGACATCAGGTGAAAGGTAGTGGTAAAACTGTTGAGATATGACGATAATAAAATAGATACCATACAAACAATGACGAAGGTGTATAATGATAAGTCAAATTTTCAATGATACTATAGAATAGTAAGCTTTTCAGAATTGCGAAAAGACTAAAATTTTATCGTATAAGTAAGGGGAGAATAATGGATGATAGTGACCCGTATGTTCTTTTTACAACGCACCGTTAAAGGTAATGTATATGATAACTCAAGGAGAGACTAAGCACAACTTAGAGACGGTCAAGGAAATTAAGAATATCGAAATTGTTAAGATTAAGACAACTTTTAACAAAATAAGATTCGAGGGATAATTAAAGATGGTGCATGCTACAGTGCAAGAAGGCAAACAAATAATAGTCAGCATAAAAGACAGTAACCGTACTTGTACAAATGAATGAATCAAAAGTGCAGAAAAGTAAATCAGACTAGTTTAACCAGAGCCAACATTAATAGTAAATAATATAGTTTTAGCATAAAGATGCACAAGGCCAGGCTTAGTATAAATACCTTGTCCCAAAACTCCTTAGCCAACCAAGAGGATCATCGGAGAAAACTACCTGAAGTAACGTCTTAAGCATGGAAGCCATCGATTGACCGTGAGAATACATGAAGAAGTTAACTATGAGTTATGAAGTCCTAAACCAATAAATAGTTATATATGTGAGATCTTGAAGGAATAAGCTCATAAGTATCGAGGACTTAGTAAAGAGAAAAAAGAAAGATCAAATAGTTAGCTAAGATTGGAGCCAAGAAGATATCTAGTAAAATATATCTTATAAAGTCATTTAAGTAGTTACATTATGAAGAAAAGCTGAAGAACCTGAAGTATATATAAGTTAAGGGAAAGTGAAAGTTATTGCCTATAGTAAAATGTACAATGATAACACCATAAACGTAAAGAATACTAGAATTTCCTAAAGATATTTAGGAATTATTGTTGTCATTGCGAAAGATATAAGAGGTTTCAAATCAGAATGGAACTAAGATAAGCGAGACGACATGCCACGAATATGGTATAATTTTGGAACCGATAATTCATGTGGATAGTCGAGATAAAGAAAGTCGAATATAGTTAGAGGTTTAGAAATGAGATTTCCCTGATGTTTAAAGATAGTTGAAGTATGACAGTAAGTGTAAAGTACTAACCAGAAGCTCATGAAATAAAAATGAAGAATTATCTCTCAGTCAGAAATTCAAAAGATCATTCACTAAGGCCCACGAACCTTGAAGTGTTATGTGCAAAAATGACAAAGAGTTTCCCAATGGTTAAATATTAAGTTTCAAATAAAAGAGAAGAAATGAAGTTGAGGAAGATAAGAATAAACAGAGACAAAGATATCCTCCAACCAAGATGAATCTGCGAGTTAAGCCTAAAAGGGATTCGAGGATGAATCCTATTTAAGGGGGAATTTGTAACGACCGATAATCTTGACTATTGTTATGTTGCGAGACGAGTGTCACATAACATAAATTATGTATGGACATATATACACTCATGAAATGACCTTGGGGACAATCGGTATATTCCTTGAAATTCCGATATGAAATTGTATGATGTTCCACTCTCGACAGCCCATGGTGTTTGGCCATAACTTTCTCATACGAACTTCAATTTTTATGAATTTTATATCGCCGGAAAGCTAAGATCGAGACCTACAACTTTCGAGTTGAATATTTTTCTAAATTCGAAGCATAAGCAGGACATATATGCAGCTCAAAAATATGGATGAATAGTACATGAGGATGAGTGTAGAGAATTCTCAAAACTTCTCAATATTTCCAATTTTATTTCATTAAATTATAAAAAAAATGTATCAAACAAGCCCTAGTATAAATATGTGGTACTATTGACATTTTCATAAGAGAAAAAGAAAGAATAAGAGAAACGTGAAAGAGAGAGAGAAGAAGAGAGGAAGAAGAAGAAGAAGAAGAAGAAGAATAAGAAGAAGAAGAAGAAGAAGAAGAAGAAGAATAAATAAAAGAAAAAAATGGGGAAACAAATACAATCCTCCCATATCAAGCTAGAGATGACAGATGCCCCTCGATCCTAGTTCAGGGTCAGACAGTAGCATATATTTGCACTCCTGACTTTAGTTTAGTGGGTTGAGGGACGACGATACGTAACGCCCCCATGCTTAAGTTTTTCTTTTCAGAGACAGATTTCAAAGATAGATTTTCTGAGAAAAGATTTTTGGAGATACAGTTTTCATAAATGATAGTTTTCTAAAAGATTTTTAGAAGGAAAAGTTAATTTTATAGAAAAACTTCGAGTTTTTCTGACAGAAAAGCCCTTTTTAGAAACGTTTTACAGAAATATTGTGTTTCCAGATAAAAAAATAGTTTTCAGAAAAAGATGATTTTCTAGTGACAGTTTCGATTTTATAACCATGAATTTTCGTTAAAGCACATAAATTTTTGTTTTAATCGTCCACTCACTTAAATCGTTCAAACGATCTAACTCTCACACTCTCAGTGTTTTGTTTTGCAGGTTACATGGAGGACGAGCTCAGGAGGATGGATACTGATGGTAGTCACTAGAGGGTTTGGTCCACCAGGTCGAGTCAAAGTCCAGTTCAGTCAGGATTTGAACATATCATGTAACTGAAATGTTGTATAATAAATACTATGTGTGTAGTGTATTTTAATGTTCACTATCAGAGTTTTAATGAGTAGAAAAACTGAGTATTTAGTATAAGAAGAGTTATGAAATTATGATATTATATTTGGGCATTGGTTCCACACGTAAGTTATACAATAAAAGAGATTAATAGTTGTCAGAAAATAAGAGGCTCAGGGGATTAGTACGGCCTAATCCCTGCCGGTAGCATCCCCGGATTGGGGATGTTACAGGTGCCAACCAAATCGGTGGGTAGAGGCTCTTTGCTCACTCTACCTTTGTTTTGCAGCGCTAGTGCCTCATCATACAAATTCTCGATTGTGGACCGAATGAGAAATTCAGTGTCTACAGTATCTAGTATTACTACATGACTATTCTTAGGTCGATGTCATTTTTAGCATATCTATACATCAATCTAATATGCATAATGACAATACCATTAATAAGGTATGAAATTAAAATGTAGTTATTTGATTAAAAAAATAATAAATATAAAATATATCATTCAGATTGGCGCTCCAAGCACGAACTCCAACAACTAGACGATCCACCCTTGGTGTTTCAAATATAAAAATAATTTAACTTTTTGTAACACATAAAATGTTATTATTTCCAAAATAATTTATTTCATTGTTAAATACATAAACAATATAGATATAAATATTAATTAGACAATAACATAAATTATATGGATCAAGTATTATTTTTGTCAGTTAATATGGGCCAACCATGGCAGGCCTAAGGGCTGTATATAGAGAGACAAGTATCCCACATAAATGAGAAAAATATTGAAATTTTATAAGCAATAACATAAATTATGGGGATCAAGTATTATTTGTACCAGTCAATATACGTCCACCACGGCGGGCCTATGGACTGTTTACAGAGAGTTGATAATCCCACATAAATGATAAATACAAATATTAAATAAACAAAAAATAATATAAATTATGGGGATCAAGTATTATATGTGCCAGTCAATATAGATCCACTACGGTAGATTTAAGGATTGTCTATAGAGAGTCAATACTCTCATAAAAATAAGAAATAATAAATATAAATTGGAAAATAACACAATTTATATTTATAACATAAGTAAAAATTATCTATATTTTTATACCAATACCTTCACCCTTTTGTCCCATCTATATGTAAGTTAGTTACTCACGATATAAAAAAAAAACCCATAATTTCATTTATTAAAGTGAAAGAAATTACAACAAAGATTTGAAAATAAACATAAAAGAGTTGAAACGCTCCACAAATTCTCAAGAGATAGTTATGAAAATTCACTAATGACTGAGGTGCTGAGCATCTCTAGTACCTCTTGCTTGCAATTGCAATTTTTTTTTTTAATAATTATTATCTTGTGTCGCCAGTTCTATGATAAGTTCATCCAACGGAAATTCAAAGATGGTCAATTTTTATATCCTATTTGAACTCAGTTATCATGTTTCTTTGGGCTTCCGACCCTTCGAAATCCAGATTTCATATCCATTTCCTGTTGAGCATTCAAAACAGTATTTTGCCTACACAAGAATTAAAAATCGTATTAAAAATAGATAAAATATAAATTTAATTATTATTTTAGAAATGTGCAAAGTTAAGAGGATTAATGAATCTACAAGTGTAAAATGATTAATTTCTCTTTATTAAATGTATACTTTTTAATGTTCATCACACCTCCAACCGGCTTAGTACTAATCCTTAGTAATTTAAATGAAAACTTAAAAGATGGATTTTTATCCAAATTAGTAATTATTTTCTATCTTTCTAAATCATCAAAAAAAAAATGAGATCTTCAATTCTGTGATCCTTCAAACTCTAACTAGAAGTTAATTTATTTCCGATAATTTGATGACTTCTTCTTGTTTTGTTTTGTTAATGATATTATAGTCAAACTATTGGTGATATAATGTCATTTTACTATTATATATCTAATGTATTTTTTTTATACTTGATATATAGATTGACA